>JAWWES010000038.1:5363624-5567623 GCA_035583135.1 Lophotriccus pileatus
CCTGAAACAAAGGCGGGGAGGGGGGTTGGGGCGAGGGGAGGAGGGGTGGGGGGTGTCGAGGGGTGCGCAGGGGAGGCGGGAGGGCAGAGCCACGCTAGTGTTTTATAAATTGTACAATAAAGAAAAAAAAATCTAAGATCTTGGGACTTTATTTTTGCAGAGATGAGAGAAAAAAACCAACAAACAAACAACAACAACAACAAAAAAAAGCCAAGCAAACAAACGAAAACAAAACAAAACAAAACAAAAAAAAACAACGAAGCACCTATTTAAATAATCCTCTTTGTGTCCGCTCTGGTTCTCTTCGCGGCGGGTTTCCCGGGGCCGGTGCTGGCGGCCGGTAGAGCCACGTGAGAGCCGGTACCAGCCCCGGGACCCCGCGGCGGGAGCGCCCCCGGCCCCGCTCCCCGCCCCGCGGGTCCCGCCGCCCCCGGCCCGGCGGGTTTCGGGGTGCGGGCAGGGGAAAGCAGCCGCTGCCCCTTCGCTTTTGTGCGTTTCTTTATCTATTTAAAAGAAAGAAAGGAGGGGTGTGTGTGGGGGAAGACAGAAATGAAAACATTTCAACTTTTCTCCCAGAAGAAACGTGTGCGATGTGACTTCTTCCCACCGCTTGTGCCAGGGGAGCGCTGGAGGGTTCCGAGAGCTGAATTTTGGGGGGGTGGGAGGAGGATAAAGCAAAGGCCGGGGGTCCCTCTGGGCTGTGCCCCGCCGGGGAGGGGGCGAGCACCCCCCGGCAGCCCCGAGTCTCCGCCTCGGTGTGTGCTTGTGATGCCGCAGGTAACCGTGTAACACGACTCACGTCTCCGGTGTGTGTGTCTGACTCTTTTTTTTTTTTTTTTTTTTCCCTCTTCTATTTTTTTTTTCCCTAAGTTCAACTGTTCTGGTTTCAGCCTTCCCAGTCATAAAACCAGCATTGTTTGGTCTTGTGAAGAAATCTGTCTCCTGTAGAGTCTCTTGATTTGTTTTTACATTATTTTTTAAGAAAAACCTTTTGTTGTAAAAAGGTGGGTTTTCTGGTCGTCGTCCCCTTCTCTATTTTCTTTTTTTTTTTTTTTGCCCACTCCCAACTTCACGGTATCAGCGCTGTGTGTAAATGAGGATGCTTTGCCAAACGGTCTGTTGGGGTCCTTTTCTTTTTCCTCCTCTTTTTCTTTGTTTGTAAGCCTGTATTTTTGTGCATATGGAATTGTATATCACCGGATAAAACTGTTCAGATTTGTTTAAATTTATAATCTTAATAAAAAGTCGATTATAAAGTTGCTGTGCCCTCGCTGTCCTTCACCCCGCAGCCCGAGGAAGCCCCTCTCCCGAGCCACCGCTTCTCCTCTGCACGGGGGAACCTTTGCCGAGGCTCCCACCCCCCAACCCCAGCAAAACCCCTTTGTCCCCTCCCCAACACCATCCAGCTTCACCCTCTCCCCCGCACCCACCCCCGCAGCCCCCCCCCCGGCTGCCAGGACGCAACAAAAGCCCCCCCTTGGGTCTGGCGGTGCCGCGCAAAGCAAGTCCCAGGTGGGGAAGGGACCGGTGGGGAAGGGGCCGCGGGTCGGGCGGGGGGAGGCGGCGGGACCCCCCGGCCCTGCCCCGACCCGCACCTGGGCAGCGCCGCCGCCTCCGCGCCCCCCGACGCGCTCGGGAAGTTTTTTTTAAGTTGAAGTTTGTTATCCCCGCGCGGGGCCGCTGGGTGGTGCGGGCGGGTTTTCCTTCCACCCCCCACCCTCCCCCCTTTTTGTGTGTGTGTGTATTTATCCCCTCCCCTTCTTTACCCCACAGGAACGAGCCGGGGCCGCTCCGCACTCCCCCAGACTCCCCCCGACCACCTCGGGAGGGGAGGGTTATTATTTTTTTTAACCCCGTGCATAACGCACAGTTCCCACCACTCAGAGCAAATGCCGCAGCCAGACCTCCCCTCTACCCCCGCACCTCCAGCACCCCTCCGGCATCCTCAGGAGCCCCCCAAATCAACCCACGGACAACCCTCCCCCTCCCAACCCCGCGCATCACCGCGGGAGCCCAACCTTCCCCCCCTCCAGGGGGCGAGAAACCGCAAACGTGGGATCGCGGAGCGGGGCGGGGGTTGGAAGTGGGGGGTTCGCGGTGCGGAAGAGCCGGAGCGCGGAGCCCCCCGCCCGGGCTGCGCCCCCGCTCCGCGCCCCGCGCCCGCTCCGCGCCCGCAGCGCCGCCTGGTGCCCGCCGCGGGACCCGCAGCGCTGTGCGGGGCCGGGGGGACCGCCAGGGACGCGGGTGACCGCGACCCCCCCGTGGGTCAGAGGAAAGGGTAGGGGCGCCCGCGCTGCCCACCCCTCACCCCCGGTGCTGCTGCCCCTCATCCTGTTCCCCCTGTGGAGCTGAGCCCCGCTCCCCTCCCCTGCCGCTCCTCCAAATAACTCCCCCCCACACCCCCCAAAAAAATTGCAATTAAACACATAAACCACATAACCCCCTGCCCAGGCGCAGCAGCACTGCGGGAGCACCGCTGAGCGCACAAGCGCTCTGCCAAACCCAGGAGCTGGCTGGTTTGAGCAGGGGGGATTCACCCCTGGGGCCGTGGAGAAGTCCCCTCCCTCCCCAGGGCCCCGGGGCCGGGACCCCCGGCGCCTCACCCGGCCCCATCCCGCTCCACTGCCCCGGGAGTCGCGGCTTCCCGGCACGGAGGCGGCCGGAGAGGGGCCCCGGCCGCGGGATTAGCAGAAGCAGCCGCTCCTGCATGCACAGCCCTGGCTGCTGCACGCAGTATTTGGGGGAAGTTTTAAAATCTAGGTGCTTCCGCGGGCGCCCACGGGTCAGCACAGCCGGGCGCTGAATCCCAAACCCAAATCCCTGTCCCACAGCCCCCAGCTCCAGGCAGCCCAGCCGGAGAGGGGCAGAGCTCCCTTTAGCCGAACAGCCACATGCACAGAGCCATCACCCTCCCGAGCCGTTCCCCATCTCCCAGACCTTGGGGTTTCCAGTGGTAAAGGGACCATCACCAGCAGAAACCCCCGTTCCTTCAGGAACTCATCCCGGCGCACCCATCCCTCCAAACCTCCCCTCTCCCGGGGGGAGCCAACCCTCGCCCGCGTTCGCAGTGGAAGTTTCTGGGGCTTCACTCAAGGTTTCAAAGGCAAAGCCGCCTCTGCATCACCGGTACACACACGGGGAGGGGGTGTCGGGGTGCATATGACACAGGGACACTCAAAAATCCCCGTCACTGAGGAACGAGGAGATCCCAGAGCTCCGCGGAGCCGCGAAGACTCACGCGCTCTCGGTGGCGCAGTTATTTATTTATTTTAAACCCTGGTACATGACATTTCTCTTCTTACGAAGGCGGCAGCAGCAGAAAGCCCATCACAGCCTCTCCTGAAAGCAGAGCCTGGAAACCAGAGTCTCATCTGCATATTCATAAGTACCTGATAAATTAATCATGATGGCAGAAGCATTCAGGCTAGAAGGGAGGTGACAGGGGAAGGTTGCACCCCCCAACACAAGCCCATCCTCACTCTCGCACACGCTCCTCGTCTTCCAGGCACAAAATGTTTTGATCCCTTCGCAACTCGGCTGAACCCCCCGGGTTCTTGCGGGGAAAAGGGCTGTGCCCCCCACACACCCCGGTAGACACCCACCACCTCGCCCCCCGCTCCTCCGGTCCGTGTCTCCGGGGAGAGATGCAGAACAGATGGGTTGGAACAGGGTGGAGGACCCAAAATCTGGGGGATCTCAGCTGCCACCGCCAGACCCCCCAGCCCAGCCGCCACCACCGCTCCCGTGTCAGCGCCTGTCCCCACCCCAGCTCTGCCCCCAGCGCGGTCCGACCAGCGCTGCCCGACCTTACAGACGGTGGGGTTTGATGGCAAAGAGTTTGACCCTAAAAATCCTCCCGCGTCCTCTCTCCCGTTAGTGCCCTCTCGGCTGGGGGTGAACGGGCATCGCCAGGATTTCGTGCCCGGCAGCCCCGGCGAGGGAACAAGGCACAGAGGGGTCCTGCGGAGGGGGCAGGTGGAGTCTGGCTCCCACAGAACCGCGGGAGGTGGGAGATGGGGAGAGCGAGAGGAGTCGGGGGCAGCCAGGGCAGAGGGAGCCGCCTCTGTGCACACACCGCTCGCTCTGCCAGCTGCGACACAGCTGTGCCTTTCCCTTCACGGCGCAAAACGCTCTCCACAAGCAGATCTGGTGCTTGAGGTGTCCTCAGTGTCACCCCACTGACCCTCCCTGGTTTGGGGTAAGAGTCACCCTGCCCCGGAGAGAGCCAGAAATTCAACCCGAAGCTGGAGCAGCGTCTGAGCCCACCCCGCTTTTCCCGGGAGCCGCCTTCGGCAGAGCAGCCAGGAGGGGCAGAAAAGCGGCTGCTCGCAGAGCCCTGGAGGGTCCGGATCTCCCATTATTTCCCGAACCTGGAGGCAGTCACCGCGGTGGCTGCAGGGCTGGGCTGGCTCACAACAGCAGAGGGTCAGCACAGACCCAGCACACACCAGTCACTGGGCTCTGCCCAGCTCCCACGAGAGCCTGGAGGGCTCAAATCTGGCATTAGGAAGTCATGGATCAAATCTAGTGCCAAACCCAACAGCCCAGCCAAGTCCTAATGCCACCAGAGCAGCTCAGTCTGGAGGAAAACATCACCACACATCCAACAGGTCTCTCCATACAGGAGGGACAAGGATGGACACAGCGATGGAGAACTGACCCCTTTACCATCCAGGCTGCCAGCCCAGCTCATCCCCAGTCCCCAGCTTCCCAGGGAGGGGTTGGACACACATCCAAGGAAAACCCACCCTTGCACCATGAGCCAGGCACCAATTCCCAGGTGTTGACCCACAGCTGGAGCTGCTCCACACCCTCCTAAACCACGAGTGCCGAGAACGAGGCCGTACCCAGTCCCAGCAGCACATCCCCAGAACAGCAACTAGTGCTCTGCCAAACCCAGTGCAGGATCTGTCCATCCTTCCATCTGTTGCCTGGGGGCAGGATCCCTCCCATCTCATCTCCCCAGCTCAAATATGAATGAACAGGAGAATATTTTGGGATCTGCACGTGTTAGCAGCTGGTTTGGAGGAGTCCCCTGCAGAGAGGGCAGTAGGGGAGCAAAGGGGGAGCCAGCGCTCTGGTCGAGAAGCCACTCCTGTTATCAGCGTGTTTAACGTGTGGGGTTTGGTCCGGGCCTGGGTAATTAGCACCTGAGCGGTAATTATTCACACTTGGCCTTTCTATATCCCACTTATAGATTTGATGATTAATGTTGGTCCTTGAGTTAAGCCTACCCTGGATTTACCAGCACGCATCAGGAAAGTGAAGAGGAGGCTGTTGTGTGGCAGGAGCTGCTGTCCCTCACATCGAGCAGCAAAACAGCACAGCGGAAAAATTAGAGTAAAAAAGCACTTTGCTCACAAGCAGCAGCCACTGAGCACAAAGCAGCCATCTCAGCGACACACCACCACCACCACCGAGGCACCAGGATCTCAGTTGTACAGTAGGAGAAGGAAAAGTCTCCCCCAGCAGTTGGAAGATGTCGACACTGGATGATTTGGGGGTTCACTGGCACCACAGAGACACGAGCTGGGTGGAGCCCTGCAGCAAAGCAGGGGTGCACCTGCTTTGATTCCCCCTCAGCCGCCTTTCCACCACAGAAAACCAACAGAGGGTCTCCAGAGAAGGACCTGCTGCCCCCACAAGCTGGGAAATGGGGAAACCAGCTGCTAACCACTTCACACTGGGACTAACTCAGCTCAGCCAAGCAAAATCCATAATCCAGCAGTGGGCTCACCTGCTCTCCTGGGCACTGGCTGCTCCGGGGTCACTGCTGGTCCTGGGTGAGGAGGCTGCACTGCCAGTGATGGTCCTGGTCACCCACAGAGGGCCCTGGAGCAGGTCTGCAGCACTGCTGACCAGGATTCTTGGAGGCTGAGGGCTTTTCCAGCTGCTCCTCATGGAAAAAGGCATTTCCAGCTGAGCCATTCTCTGGGATTCCTATGCCAGGCAGGCAAAAGCTTCATTCATGATCTTGGCCAATGCCAAACAGCACACAGAGGGCAGCATGGAATGATGGAGCCAGCCAAAGCCAGAGGGCAGGGAGGGCTGCCTCAGCTCCTCTTCCTCGGGGAAGGCACCAACTGGCTCCAGGTCCTATAGAGGGGCACAGAAAGAAGAAGCCTCCCCAAAACCTGCTCTTATCCTCTCTCCTGGCCCCATGACTGGTCCAGCTGAGCAGAAGCACCTGCCCCACACCTGAAGTGAATGAGGCAGAACATTAACCCCACCTCTGGTGCTGCCTAGAGGAGGGGAAGAGTCTTTTCCTGGAGTAATGAGATCCCCACATGCTGCCCAGGATGCTTCTGTGGACTATCCCTGTTCATTGCAACCCTTGTCCCTTTTATGGGATTGAAGCTGCCCCTTCTTGCCTGGCTGGCAGGTTCCCCATTTGGCCAGATCCATGCATTTTCCCCCCCCTCCTGTTGTCCCAAACTCATGAGGATTCATGTGCAGCAGAGCACAGCATCTGCACCATGCCCTTCTCCCACCTTTGTGATGTGGGAAACTCCAGCAGTCGCTTTATGGTACCACTGGGCTCAGCCCCCATGAGCAGGAGCACCTCGGGCTTTGGGGCAGCCCCACCTGCCTCGAGTCCCTGATAATTTCACCACTGTCATTTTGGGGGGGCTCGATTTTTAATAAACAACTCCCAAAGCAGTGCTTCTCACCCTCTTTTCCTCACCAAAATCAGACTCTTGCACTGAAATGTGTGAAGCTTTTTCCCCCCCCTTCCTTTTTCCCCAGGTTTTACAACATGAAAGTGGACGTTGATGTGAATGGAATTTTGAAATTGGAGACGGGGAAGTTCTGCTCTGGGAGCTGACTATTTGCTCACAAAATCACCCTTTTTCAAGCTCCACGATGAAATTCTGCACAATTATTTCTGTCTCCTCCTCGCCCAGCCAGCCTGGTGCCCTGTGCTGCTCCAGCTTTTGTTTCTCCTTTGCTCCCTGGTGAGGATGAACAAAACACCAACCGCCACGACTTGCTGTGCCCATGCCGTGCCCACTCCTCCTCCTCCTCCTCCTGTGGCTGCCACCACAGCCCCTGTCTGGCACTGCCAGTGTTGGAGCACAGGCTCAGCAGCATTTTGGGAACTGGAACCAGTTCCTGCCCCAGCATTTGCAAACGGGGTGACAGAGTGCTCAGGATTTGGGACACTCCGATGAACTCCCCCTCACAGGGAGCCAGGGCTGCTCGGATGCACAGCTCAGGGAAGAGCATTTCAGGAACTCACAATTCCATCTGCTTTGGTGATGGAGAGCAAACACCAGCCCAAAACGTGTGCCAAGGGAGAGGCTTCACCCTCACCAGCCCCAGGGAAAGCTCTGCAGACAGCTCCCAGCAGGACACAGGTAGGGATGTAGGATAACCCTGTGCAGGGGCAAAACAGCTCTCAGGGTGATTGGAAGACCCTCAGGGCCAGAGGACAAGCCCCCCTCCCCCCCCCAGGCTCTGTGGCTGCTCTGCTCCATCATCCACCTCCACCCCAGCAAAGGCCACACTTATGGTCCCCACAGTACCACAAACATCCTGGCTCTTCCCCTCCCATATGAGCCAGAAGGCAAGGGCACAGCTAAAAAGCCCCTGAAGCCAGGGCATGGACATCCCAGGCTCTGTGGGGTGCCCTGGGCTCAGTCCTCCAGCTTGGTGACATGAGATAAGGAGAGGATTGAGCCTTCAGTTCGTCCTTCTGGAGTTACCCCTGGATTAACTCAGCCTAACGTTGTTTCGGGAGCATTTACATGCAGAGCTCCTTCAGTCTGGCCCTCCAGTGCCTGCCGGGTCAGGCAGTGCCTCTGGCTTATACCTTGGCTCGGGATCTGTTGACTCTGGAAAATCCCCAGGGTTTAGAGCACATCTCTTAAAACAAGCAGCTCTGTGGTCATCCCAGCTCTTTCCCTTCTGCCCCTGGACCACAGAGGCCAGGTGCTCTGGTCCAGGGTGTGATCTCTGCAGCCTCTCTGCTCCTTTCTTTGTCCCACAGTCCTCCCAGCACCAACGGGAGCATCCCACAGGCATGTTTGGGACAGGCAGGATGAGGGTGCAGCCACAGGCTGGCAGGTCCCGTAGAACCAGAGAACATGGAAATGCTGCGAGATGAAGGAAACCTGGTCCCTCTGCCCCCAGTTTCAAATTTACCTTGGTTTTGGTACCTCAGGTTGCAGCAAACAGGACCACACCCCCAGGCTGGGCTGAGGGGACACGCAAGGAGCTACTGGGAGGCCAAACCCTGCCCCAGCTCCCTGGATTTCACATTACTGATGTATTTATGTCACCCCATGCCCAGATTTCCTGGGTTTGGACAGCAGGATGGTGCTTTTATTCTTGGTGTCCAGGTGGGAAAGGGAGGCAGTGTCGTCAGGTAAGGTCACAGTGGGCGCTCTGTGGAGAGCAGGCAACTGAACCCACTCTCCCAAATCCATCCCAACCAGCAGGCAGCTCTCTCACATATATGCAATCTATGTTTGACTCTCTCCCCAGGGGCTCATCTCCCATCTTCCCCCCTTTAATTATAAAAATTAGTAGGTTTGAGGTATATTTGAGGGGCTTTCTTTTCCTGTGTTGACAAAGTGCAACACTTGATGACTCTAACCCCAAATTCTCTGTGACACAGATACCCTGGCAATTATAAAATACTTCCAAGCTCGCTCCATAAACCCCTTTGCTGTTGCTATTAGTATGCATTAACATTTTATTGGTGTTACAGGATGAAACATCCAGTCTTGC
The DNA here is from genome assembly GCA_035583135.1 of Lophotriccus pileatus. Taxonomy (NCBI): domain Eukaryota; kingdom Metazoa; phylum Chordata; class Aves; order Passeriformes; family Tyrannidae; genus Lophotriccus; species Lophotriccus pileatus. Next base: position 5,372,358 of record JAWWES010000038.1, read on the forward strand.
AGCTCCAGTGGGCTTGGGGATTTCCAGCATCCTGCAATATGTATCCGTGCAGAGGAAATTAAAATGTGGATGGATCAGCAAGATACAGTCAAATCCTCTACAGTAATTTGGAGAAGACTAAACTCTGGTGCTAGTGGAGCATATTCCAAGCTATCTAATAGAGAGCTGATGATCTCTGTAACAGCCTTTTTGTAAGTTTTATTCTTGCCTATAAGGGAATTTTTTCAAAGGGGATATGTAATACCTAAACTAATATTTTTAAAGGTATATGCTCCAAACATGGAAAAGTAAGGCTCTTTGCAGAGCAGACACTTCAGGTGAACAGCAAGTATCCAGGAAAAGAATATGCTCTGTTATCTTACAATCTAGCTGGAATTTTTCTCTAAACACCACAGCAATCAATTTTCTATAGTTTGTACCCATTATAGGACACACAGACTCAGGAATATTGTCATGCTTTGCTCTTTTAGCAACTGTAAAAGAGTTTTCCTTTAGCAGCATCAGCACTTGAAACCCAAAGCATCATGTTTAGATGATGGCTAAAGAAATATGGTGCTGGGTAATGTCATCGGCTCTGCACATCTCAAGTGGTCACAGCCACACAACTACTCACCAGGCTGGGCTCCAGCATCACAGGCATCACCATCTCAAAAAACACCACACATAAAACTGGGAGGATTCATGTCCAAATGGGTAATTTTGGTACCTCGACTTGTGCAGTGCAGGCTGCTTGGGTTCCTCTCTCCCAGGTGTCTTAAAAACAGAAGAACCCATAAAGAACTGCTCCTCTGCTTTCTCTACTTCCTCCATTTACAGGGTCAGCAAATCCCTGAGCACATCCTTAATCTGCTTTATAAAAGGGAGCAGAAAGGAGGCCTCACACTCACACCTTGGTGCCCGCTGGGTCGGGGCCCCGCAGCACCTCTCCTGCAGGACCCCAGGCCTGGAATCTTTTGTTTCCCTGGGTGTGCACACACTGAGCATTAAGGAGCCCGAATTCTGATGCGGGATTTCGATGTTATTTATTATCCGTGTTACAGTTGCAACCGGGAACATGGGGAGTGACTCGTTCCAATTTTAGCGACAACTGTATTTACGCCCCGCGTTGAGCCGGCCGATGGAGACATTCCCAAGCCCAGGCTTTTTATAGCAAGCAGAAGCACCCACTCCACCCCCTGGAAGGCCTTTTCTAACCTCTAAAACCTGCTCACAGCCTCGCACTCTCCAGAACAAGTGCATCTCCAAGCTGAGGATGCCCGTCACGGTTCAGCCCTCGCTGAATCCGATGTGAAGGCCCTTTTTCAATTTGGCTCATCCTAGTTTGAAGTTTGGCACAATTTTACAAGACCTGTCTGTCCCCAGGACATTCAAAGAGTTTCTCCAATGTCAGTGGGAAGAGTGCTCATCCACTGAAGGGGAAGCAAGGCTAAAGATCTCTCCTTTTGTCTATTAGAGCATGAAACGACCTCCAAAAGCCCTGCCAAACTCCACAGCTGAGCCAGGAGAGTCCTTGGTGGAGCAGCGACGAGACCCCTGCGAGCTTCTCAAATGTACAAGGTTCCCACCGGCAGGTTGGCAGTGGGAGAGTCCAGGTTACATTAGCAATGATTGTTAACCACCTATTTCACCTTCTCCCACCCATTCCTGCCTCCTTCCCTCTCTCAGGAATGAAGTCAAGGCAGTTGCAGGGATAGGATGAAGACTCCGGGGCTCTTGAGTGGCTCAGCTCCAGGTCCTTGGGGTACAAAGAGCACCTTCATCCTGGCAAGTGCCAGCTCAGGCTTTGCTGGTCCTGCACTGGGGCTGTACCGTTTATCCACCAGCAGGATCCCAGCACTGCATCAGGGGACAAGTTACTGCAGCAACAATGCATCAAACAGTTTTTATTCAGTTACTCCCAACCCTGCACGAGGCTCCTTCTCTCACTTCTTACTTCAGTTATTAGTGGCTGCCAGGAGAGAACACTCATAAAGGAGGGTTGTGGAGAAAGAGACGGGGGAAGGCTGACGGCGATTTGCAAACCTGCCCCGTGCAGAGGCAACACCTGCTAAACAGAAACACAAACTGCCCTACCTGTGGCAACCCCAGCTCTGAAAACTGAACTGCAAAAAACCTGGCTTGGCCAGTGGGCCGAGGGGGAAGGCAGCCAGAAACCCACACTACGTCTGCTCCCCCTTCACTGCACGTCATGTTCGCCGAGGGACGCGCTCAAGACGAGTTCAAGTGCCTTCAAAGAAAACATTTGTGATCCAAGATGACATTTCTGCTCCCCATCCATCCCTCCACGCTGCTGCCGCTTTTAGCAACACGCGCTCGCACAGTTGGCCCGTGTTGATGGAGAAGATGTAACCCAGAGACAAGGAAACGAGCATTTGCTCAGCACAGCTACGCTACCTCCAACCACTCGTGAGAAGGTCCAGGTTTAATTTAATCCAGGTATAATATAAATCCAACAAAGCTGCTGAACTAAACTGATGCTGGAAGTCTTGAGTCAGCTCCTACAGCAGGACAGGAAAAACATCTGAAGAAAAAGGTTCCAGTTCTCACCCTCAGAAACAAGGCTCACACGTCCTTTGGTTATGAGAGTCTCTGATCTTCAAGAAGTATTTGCTGGCCTGGGATCAGGCTTCACACATCACCTACCTGCCAAATCCCAGCCGGGAAGGGGGGTGGGCGTAGCAAAAAAGTTAATAAATAAAAACATACAACACAACAGAAAGACACCTAGGAAGGACACAAAGACTGGATGCACTTGATCATGCAGTTAAATAACGAGTCAATTTTGGTGCAAGCAAAAGATCAACCACCAACGCAGCAAGCGCCTCTTCCTTGTGCCGAGGGCTCCGGCCTCCGGCTTCACTGGCTCTGCTCCCAACGTGGGAGCAAACCCCAGTCTGAGAGAGACCAACACAGTCACTGGTGCAAAACACAGAGACTTTAATTCAAACTACAGTGCGGGAGGAGGTGGGAAGTGCTGCTTTGGACACGGAGCAGCCCTGGGTGGTGCCACACGTGTGGATGTGCCAGGAGAGGAGCGGAACCCCAAGAGGCCGTGGCGGACGCGGTGGGAGTCAGAGGGAGGCAAGCAGGCAGCTGCCACGTGACAGGGGCACATCCCAAGCAGGCTGATAAGAACTCAAATAAGAATTAGCTGCTTGAAGTCCCAAAATACCCAGCAGGACCAATGTGCAGACTCAGGCAAGCAACAAACACAGCTCTGCACGAGCCTCCTCCCACCTCCTCCGCAGGTCCCCAAGCCCAGGGACACCATCCCCAGGGAGCAGTGGTTGCAGCTGCAGAAGAAGGAAGCATCTCTCCACCCTTTTTGGTGCTGTACTCCACATTCTGGGTGTCCCTCCCATGCACAGATGTCAACATTTCCACCCACCCTTTTGCATGGAAGCCCTATTTCCATAAGATGACCAGGAGAGATGCATTCCTGACCCCTGGGCAGATTTGGGAAACCAGAGGCTTTTGTTCAGCCATTGCTGGCCAGATGCTGCACAGCCACACAGCCATTCAAAGCATGTGGACACTTGCCAAAAGCCACACAGCAATGTCAGGGGACATGGGTGGAGACACTGAGGGTCTCCATGCCAGGCACGGGCTGCTCTGCTGGAGATGGATTCATCAAGCCCCAGCAAGCACAGAGGTCTCCACCATCATTCCAGGAGTGGATCCATTTGGAAAGCCAAGACAAAACACATCCCATTTAGGAGTAAAACAAGACTTAGCCTCAGTCTTCCATTTTCATTTAAAATACAAGTTTCTAAGTTGTTTCAGGCAGGTCAAAAGCCCTTTGTCCCCCACCCCCTGCCCAGGGCCAAGCCAGGAGCAGTCAGGGCAGCAGCAGTGCCAGCAAGCTCTACTTCAGCTCTGTGGACATTTCGCTGCCTCCTAATTCAGACTCTTTTCTTGCTCTCCTTCCCCTGAGCCCCTGTGAGAACCTTTACAAGAGGGAGTGAGTAGGTTCTGGTAAAAATCATGAAAAAAATAAAGTAAGATGAAATTTAAAAAAAAAAAATCACAAGCAGGTTTCTCTCCCCCTCCCCAGCAGTAAAGCAGTGCAGCAGCAAAAGCTGAGCAGCCTGGCACTGAGCAGCCCCACTGCCCCCTCCATGATCTGCAGGAGTGCCAGAGGAAGGATCCCTGCTGCTCCTGATCCTCAGCAAACACCAGACCACAGCCCTGTCACCCCACACCCAGCCCAGAAACCCCAAGAAGAAACATCCCTTCTCCAGCTGCAAAGCTGTGGACCACCTTGGTCAAGATCTGTGGGTACAACAGCTCACCTCAAACACAGCAGCAGCCATTTCTGCCCTCAGTGATGCTGCTGGTGTGATCCAGACCAACCTGCCTTCAAGATGCTGCTGGCACTGGAAGTGGCACTGGAAATCTGGTCCCTCTGCCCGAGGTCACAGCAACACCAGCAGGGAATGACAAAGGGAAAGAGCTTTCTCCAGGCATAACGTGCTGCCCTGGGCTATTCATGCTTTTTGTTTCCAGCACGGGAACATAAATGCATGTAAAGCCACATGCCTGCCTGTGCTCCAGGGATGTCTCCCTCGAAGAGCTGGGATCATGCTGCTCCGTGGGGAAACCCCTTTGCCATGGGGCTGTCACTACAATTTATGACCAAGCAGGAGCAACCACGGTCACCTTGTGCCACTGAGGCCAGCCCAGCCCTGGGGCAGCAAAGCACAGGGAGTGCAGAGGGCAGGTTGGACCCAGCCATGGATGTGTGTGAACATGTTGGGGTTTGTGCCCGTTAAGAGGGAGCCTGAGCAGTGTCTTTGCATAGCTGTTCCCACAGAGCCAGGTCCCTCCAGGACCTTGTCTCCAGCTCCAGAGCCACAGCCCAGAAGGTTCCCAGCTTCACCCAAGAGAAGAGGCGTAGTGGGAAAGAAAGGGAATCCTGCAGAAGAGACAGAGGGAGGGGGCTTTCCTTCCCCAGAACAGGGAGAGATGGCACCCTGGGCTTCCAACAACCCGCAGACATTCCCTACAACTCCCTTTACCCATTCCAGACCTCCTGGGCAGGGAGAGCTGGCTGCCTGCAGACACACACAGGCTCACACCTCGCCCCGCACGGTGGTTTCCCAAAGCAAACAGCAACAGGAAACTCCAATGAAATCCAAAGGGGAAATCGCAGTTACCACTGCCCAACACACACACACACACACACACACACACACACACACACACACACGCGTGCCTTCCTCCCCTCCACACCCCTTCCTCCCGGGAAGGGAAGCAGAGGGCCTTTGCTGCCAGGCAGCCCCACCCCAGCGCGGCGGCCGTGGGGAAGCACAGCCCCGGCCTGGCCGCGGGCGACGCGGCTCCCTCCGCGGTGAGGACGTGCAGGAGGAGCTGCTCCAGGTCCCGTCTCCCGTGCGAGGCCGGCAAGTGCTTTGGATCTGTGGTTGCCGATGAGGATGTGCAGGAATGGATGGGCAGGGTGATGAGGAGGGGGTGAGGGGAGGAGGAAGAGCGCTGTGCCTCCGCTGCTCCGGCTCCTCCCGCGGCTTCCTTAGGATGTCACAGGCTGGATGGGGAGCAGGCTGCCGAACTTAAAGTGCTGGATCACGGGAAACTTCTCCAGGCACTGCAGGAGGGGAGATAAAGAGAGGTGAATTCAGGAGACATTTCCACCTCACACAGGCAGCCAGAGCTACATCCTGCCTGCAGGGTCAGGAGGCAGCGAGCTCAGGGCAGCTCAGCCGAAGGCAGAGGGATCAGTTCCATGTCTCCCCCCACATTTCTATCAGGCTCCTCAGGCCACTAACACTTCATAACCTCACCCCCTTCCCTTCAGCCAGAGCCTTTTGCTTACTGACATTCAGGCCTGGAGCATGAGCAGAAGCAGAATGTCTGTGTCAGCAGCTTTCTCTCTCACCACTCTCCTTGCTCGAGCTGATCTCTTTGAAGAGCTTCACCCTACAAACACTGAGAACTGCAGAACCCCCCAGGGAAGAGACTTTCCCTCCCCAGGCCAGTGCCCACACTCCAGATTTGAGGCACCATCCTGCAGCCACAAGGTGCTGCCCAAACCGCATTCCAGACTCTCAGGTCTTTGACGGACAAGCACCAGTGATTTTGCTGCCATGGTTTAAGACATGATCCCATTCTCAACAACCCTCCACTCCTGAAGAGTGATGGTCCGCCACTGAAGAGTCATGGCCACATTGGCCCCTGCCTACAATCAGCAGCCTCTCAGCAGATCTTGGGGACAAAATGCACAACCCTTTCCTTCAGGCTTTTTTGAAGCACAATTCCTTCCTACCAAAGGGAGACAAGAGACATGGTGTAGTTACAACTCTCCTTTCCATAGGAAGGAGCTTTGTGCTCTCCATGGGGCCAAGCTGGACTTGCTGCAGCAGGGGAGACCCCAGCTCTGGGGCTGGGGAGGAAGAGTGTGCTGCAGACAGCTCTTCCCCCAAGGCAGGACTCGGGCACAGGCACCCTGCCCTCGAGCTGTCGTCACAGGCAAGCAGGAGGATTTGTGCTCAGAAGCCCCAGCCTACAGTAATCCCTTCAGAGCCAGAGGTCAGACAACTGGTTCCAAGCACAAGCACACTGGGTCCAAAACAAGTTTGGAGGTGGTGAAAGTACAGCACGGCTGTATCCACTCCTGGGGAATAATAGCCAGGCAGAAAACCACAAACCTCCATGGCAAGGCACCAAGGAGAAGTAAGTCCTTTGACCATCAGGGCACGTCACCTTCAAAGCTTCCTAAATGCTCAGAGCTGCTGCCATCTCTCCACATAACCACTTAGACAAATCCTCAGAGGAAGCAGCACTGGATAACAGTGACGTGTGGAAAGAGCAGAGAGAAATGAACACTGGAGATGCTGACAGCTAGAAATGTCAGCCCAATTAGCTCCAAGGAGTCCCATGGAAGACCAGACTGGTTTGGACTCCAGATGAAGACAGTTTACCACCAGTGGGAAGAAGGGGTATCCATTCCACTTAACACATCACCAGCCCAAGAAAAGATAAGCAAAGAAACCTCTCCTTCTGTATCCAGCAGAACTAACATAAATTTACTGGATTATTAGAGGTACCAAGAGACAGGACCCTCCTTGCATCACCTGTGGATGAAAATGATGTACCCAACACTAGCTCAGTGGAGGGACAAACTTATTTCTTCTTGCCATCATCTTGATCATGCTGAAGGTCTGCTTGGGACTCAACTGTGGAGTAGATTCATGCACCAAGTCCAACCTTTAAAGATGGAACTGGGACTACATTAGTTACAATGGAAAGTATTTCCCAACTGACTGCAGAGAAAGAAAGGTCAGGAGACTCAAAAGCAGGCTCAGGGGAAAAACATCAAGGCTGCTGCTTTAACCACACTCTATTCTGTCGACTTCTTCACTCGCCTTTGATGGAGAGAATAAGAAAAGCCCTTGGACTTCCAAGAGAACACATCTTCACCCATTATATTATAAATAGACACATTTGGGATTTCATAAACACGCAGAGCTCGAAGACACGTTGTCTTCAGTCTACTGCCCATGCCCCCTGGAGTGCCTGGATCCAGCCCAGAGCTCCCAGCCACACGGACACACCTGAGCTTTCTGTCGGCTGGTTAAAGTCACCCCACAGAGGAGAGACAAAGCTTTTCAAATGAACCGGGTCTGGAGCTGCCCCACTCCCACCAAGTGAGAGGAGGTTGTGAGTGAGCATTTGATTTCTCCTGCTCTGCTCCCAGCCAGTGACCCCTGGGCTGTGCTGCTGCCTCCACTCAAACCCGGTCACAGTCAGCACCGTCCAGCACCCGGCGCTTCCCAGCCAGCCCAGATGTGTTACAGAGCTGGAACCTCCACCTGAGTGTCTGATTTCACCTGATCTCATTACAGCAGGGCATCAGAGGGGCAGGGAGAAGGGAGGGGAAAGTAAATAAAAGGATAACTTGCTCTCACCTTTGCCAGTCAGACAAAGCAACACCACAACCCCAAACCTTCCCTCTCTTTGCCATCACACACTCCAGGCTCTGCCACAGAAGCTGCCTGCCTTGAGCATTTCTAGAAACCCACCACTACTGGATCCAGCATTTTCATACAGAGTGTCACTTGCTACTCAAAACAGATGAAGACCTCCAAAAAAAGGTTATGTCTTGGGTGCACTAGAAGAGCCAAATGATCTCCCAGTCTTCAGAGGATCCCCGAGCTGTGCTGTCCCCAGCTAGGGCACAGGTAGATCTGCCAGCACAGAGTGGCCCCAAGACATAAGGAGACATGCACATTGCACCATGGGCACAGCACTGCCAAGTTCCTCCAGTCATGTACAGGTGGCAGCCACCACAGGGCACAGGGCATGTGGGGCACCAGGCAGGAGCACCTGAACATCCTGGGCTGTGTGGGATGCCAGGGGAGTACCCAGAGAGCTGTGTGAAGGAATTGATCCCAAGCAAAGGGAGGATCATGGCAGAGCTGCCAAGGCAGCAGTAGACCACACTGACACTCTAGGATTTAGGGGACTCATGTTTCACTTAAACAGCACTCACAGGGTCTTCCCTTCAGACCCCCCAGCTCTCACACCAGAGCCTCCAGCTCAGAGTTTCCCAGCAGCCAGTGTCTCCAGCCCCTGTGAGGGAGTTGTGAACAGGGGCAGCCTCAGAGGGGCAGCCCAGGGGCACCTCCCCCTCTGAGGAGCTGCCCGGGGCACCCCTCCAAGGAGCAGCCAGCCAAGGGGGTCGACCCCCAGCCCCGCTTCTCCTCTTTGGAGGCTGGGAGGAAAGCTGAGCTGGGGGCGGAAGGAGCCAGCGGGCCTGGGAGTGACACCTCACAGATTAGAGAGGTATGTGGCCTGGAACCTAAACACGGGATGTGCAGTGCAGAGGAAGGGCTGGGGGAGGGAGCGGCAGTTCAGCACAGTTTAACCCCTTTGTGCGCTGGGCCTGAGCAGAGCTGTCCCTGAGCCTCAGCCCTGTGTCCCAGCAACAGGAGCAGAGATCAGCCACCAGCACAGACCACAGGGGGTGGAATTAACTCCTTCAGGCACCACGGGGTGCACCAGGGAGACGCACCATCCCTGCTCCTCCAGTGCCCTTGGCACAGCCAGTGTGTCCTGCAAAGCCAGCATGTCCCACCCTGCCCAGCAAGAGATGTTCCCTCCAGAGGCCCAGATGTGGCAGTTCCTGTCCTGCTTCCTGCTCAAGCTCACCCTGAGCTCGAGAAAGGAGAGATAAGGGAGAGCCAAAACTGCCCAGTTCCCCAGGTCAGGGGTTCACCAGGAAAGCCTGGGGCAGCACCAGCAGTGCTGGTGGGCTGAGGGCTGCCAAACCAGGGAGGTGGCTGTGGCCATGGACAGGACACGTAGCAAGGGGAGATCAGTAGGAAGCATTCAGCCTGCTCTGGGGCCCTTAAAACATAGGATGATAACTTAAACTAAGTTTCCTCCAGCTGGTAAAATAGTGGGGAGACCAGACGGATAAGGAGGTCAAGACATCAGCCCTAATTTGGAGACCTGACACCTGCACTATGGGAAGACAAGAAATGGCAAGAGTCATGTCTGCAAGAAATGGCCATTTTGGGATTGGTTTTGGGGCAAACACTAGGCAGGCAGGAGCTTCCTTCTAGCCAGCAGCACCTGAACTGTCCAAGGACTCCCAAGCCACAGCCAGCGGCTGTGACAGGGTCCCTACACCAAGGAGCAGCACAAGAGCTGACCCGCAGAGCTGCGGGGGGAGGAGGCCCAGCAGCCTCCCCCTGCTCACAGTGCTCACCTCTGCCTTGTACATGCGGATGAGGCCCTGGTTGACCTTGGACCAGGAGGGCACGGCGCTGATGTTCCAGAGCTGGTTGGAGTGCTCGGCAAAGGGGCCCGTCTTCATCTGAAAGAGACCCGAGCACAGGGCTGAGGGAGCCGGGCCAGCCAGGAAGCTCGTGCACCAGCAGTGACTCACACTCACACTCTCTCCAAGCAAACATTCCCACCAAGCCCTATGACCCACGCACCAGCCACCTCACTGCCACTTCCCTCCCTCCCTCCCTCCCTCCTTCCCTCCCTCCCTCCGCGCTCCCTCCCGCTGCGGCCACATCACATGAAGCCGTGGCAATCCAGCTCCCCTCCCTCCCTGATAAAATTAAGCCTTTTCCTGCCACGCTTTCCTAATCAGACGTCCCCCTGCACACCTCCCTTTTAATGACTGCATTAAAAAAGCCCCACGTAAGTCCCGTTCTCCCCTCCAGTAGAGCTTGGCTCAACGCTGCTCCTATTCTACCCAGAAACCTCCCAGTGCAGCTCTGCTGGGCTTTCCAAGAAAATGACTCATTCCCCATTCAGATCAACAACAAGCAGCAGCGACAACCGCGCTGCCTTCCCTGAATACAGAGGGCAGTGCAGGTTGGCAGCAGCTCTGTGTCCACAGCCCACTCCACACCTGCCTCCAGCTCAGGAGGGCTCTGGGGGAGGCGGGAGCAGAGGGGACACACTCCAGTCCTGCTCTCCAAACCAGCACCAGAGCTGTGAGCTGCTGCCTTGCAGCAAATGCTTTACATTTTTTTTTTTATTATTATTTTTTTTTATACTCTAGTGTTTCTCCTCCCAGGGTGAGCAGTTTGGAGGAGAGAGGGCAGGGAGGGAAGCTGCAATCAGGGACAGTTGCATGTAGATTCCATGGGTAGTTGTCTCCTCTTCTTCTCCATGAACAAAAACAGACCCTCAGGGAGAAAAAGAAATACAACACAGCCACTCTGACTGAGAGAAGTTCCCATGACATCAGAAACCACAAGGCCGAAGCTCACGCTAAAAAGGAGCGTGGGGAGAGAGGAATCTCTTGGACTCTCGTTCACGACTTGGGGTTTGAACAACTAACCCCTTCCCTCCACGCACGCACAGGCCTGGAGAGAGGGTGGGAAAAGAGCCTCCAAAACAACCTCTCTGTAAAAGCAAGCAGAGCCAATCAATCTGCTCTGGGAAATTTCTGCAATGCCTGTGTGGCACCAGCCTGAGGCAGAGAAAGAAAGAGAGGGGAAGGGTGGGGAGACCCAAAATAACCCCCCACTTCTCGTGACATGTTTCACACCCGCTGACCTTGGGGCTGGAGCACCAGGGGAAGCAGGTCTGTAGCTCTGCCCGGTGCCGGGAGGGCGCGGAGGCATCTCCGCTTCCCCTCGGTGGTTCCCAGGAGCCGGGGGATGATGGATGAGCCGCTTGGCCATTCCTGCTCCCCTACACCACACGCTTTCCTCGTGGGTACAGGATGAAACGTGCAGGCACACAAAGCACGGCGCTCACTGGCAGCGCCGGCGCGTTATCCAGCACCGAGATTCGGCACCGACGGGCACCCAAGGCCAGGGAGCTCCACGACAGGAGGCTCCTCAAAGAACCCCTTCCCAGCACAGGAGCTTTGGCTGCATGAATTTCGAAGCCAAACCTTCTCTTGGCACCACCACCCCTCACAGGGGCGCAGTTTGCACCAGCCACCACCACCAGGCTTTGCTTCTCTCCCTTCCCCAGCTGGAGAGAGCGTGACAGAGTGTGGAGGGCTGTGTGGGCAGGGCTGGCCGGCCCCATGCTCACGCCTGGCACAGCCACCATTCTGGCCCTCCTCACCCAGGGCACCTGGAGAGGGATGGCTTTGCTATGGCTTCACACTGGAGAGGGAAAAATAAGAGGGTTGAAAGTGGGAACAAAAAAAATCCATCTCCTTCCAGCCACAAAGGGTGAAGAGGGAGAGCTGGGGGGGAGAGCGAGAGGCAGCGAGAGCGCTGCAGTCCCGCAGTGACCCCAGGGGAACAGAGTGAGTCAGAGCAGCCATATTGAGCAGGAAATTACTCACAGACGCGGCGTTCCTGCCTCTCGGTTCCCAAGAGAATCGGCCTTTTGTAAATGGTTCCTCTGTCAGTGCAGGGGGGAGGGGGACGGCTGAGGCCGTGCTTTCCTGTCAGCTCCTTCCCTTCCAGCAGAAACCTGAGCCCTCCCTTCCCAAACCTCCAAATTTAGAAGCCAGATTGAAGCTGAAATTCCTGCTGCCTGCCCTGAGCTCTCGGAGGAGCATCTGGGGCGAGTGCACTGAACGCCCACAACAGCTGGGGGGCACCCAGCACTCCTCTGCACACACACAGGCAGCCCTGCATTGCTGCCCTCCACAGCCCCTGGGCAGAGATGCTCCCAAACGCTCCTCATCCTCATCCTCACACCGGCGGGTACCACACACCCCCCACGGCACACTTTGACAGGCAAAGAAAGGCAGCAGCAGGGGAACAGCTTGAGTCCCAGCCAGCTCTGCAAACCTCACCCTGTTCCAGAACCACGTGGTCAGGTCCAAACCCACCCCACAGATTTCCCAACATCAGGCCAGCTTATGCAAGGCTCGCTGCCGTGCCTGAGCACAGCTGTGGGGAGGATGCCGTGGTGGGATCAGCCTGGACATCATCTTGCTGCTTCTTTAAGAGCCTGAGTTTTAAATACACACGTGGCAAACACCACAACAGGGGCTGAGAACAATATTTTCTAGAGAGAATGTTCTCTCAGTTGACAGAAAACAACCTACCTCGGCTGTAGCCTGCTGAAAAAAAACCTGCTCTCACGTCAGCAAGACATACCAGACCCATTACAGGTACCATTGTGGTGTTTGCTACGTGCTTAACACCTTTAAAGGAGAGCTGTTTCCAGCTGACAAGCTCAGAAGAAAATAATATCGTTCGTTTATTAGAGTCTTTAATCCCATCTATCTTTTTCCCCCGCTATTATGTTTTGTTGTTGATTTCGGAGAGAAAGCGTTGGGAGGGCTCTGAGGCTGCCTCACCCCCTCTAGTGGCAGTTACAGCTTTCCTTGGGCACTTGGGAGGGAAAAACCCCAAGTTTTAAAAGCCAAATCTTTATAAAAAGGAACCAGTGCCGGCAAGGAGACAGACTGAATATACCATGGATTTGGTAATGCAGGTTGTTGCTGTCCCCTAAGGCTCACGGCAGGAGGCCCGAGAGGAGGGCTCCTTGCCACCAGGTGGCACTGAGGAACTCAGCAGAGCCACTGAATTCCATGATTCCCGACAAATGTGCGGAAAAAGGGACTCAAATCACCTATTTTAAAAGCCTGCTAGAAAGCCGACTCTCTGCAGGCAGAAGCAGCGTGACCTGAAGCAGCAGGATGGTGCTGGGTATTTTAAACTTCACCTGTCATCTGGGCGCTGCAGAATTTTCTCCACACATGTCAAAAGATGTGTTTTTCTGTTTCTAACAGGTCAGTGCACTGTCTGCACATTAGAGGCCCAAACTAAAATAAATCTTGGACCGTCCTGGCTCCTGCTTTCCTGTCCTCATCTTGATCTCTTCCACCAGCACCTCTTTACTACCCATGGCATGATTTATCTTGGTATTAAGGGTTAAACCCTGTGAGGTGCTGAGTACCAACAAACCCTACCAGATTCAGCAGGACTTGACACAGCACCTCCTGGGGTTTGGGCCAAAGGCTCCTATGAAGATTTCCTACATGAAAGGCTAAGTTCATAGTCTGTAACCTCCCTTCTCATCTAATCACTAAATTAGAGAGGCAAGGAGGGGGGAAAGCGAACAGAACAAAGGGGAAGAACCGCACTCTGTCCTTCAAAATTAATCCCCTCAACTCCCTCTTGCCTGAGACAAGAAATCCCTCACCACAAGAGAGTGGGTAGTTCTTTCTCTCCCTCTCCAGACTGGGAGAAACACAGCTGGATCCTCCACGGATGCTGAGGGCAGAAAGCCCTGAGCTCCCTCACTGAGACACTGCCCACGGCTGGCAACAAGCTGAGGATCCCCAGTCCTGAGTGCTGCCAGCTGGGTGAGTCTCAGCACCCTCTCTGCTCTCAGTCAGTTGCAAATAAGGTGAATTTAATGGGCTTTTGGTAGAACCTGGAGGAGAAGGAGCAGCACAGAAGGTTGGGAGCATGCCCTAAGCAAGGGGTGGCCCAGGGCTGCCAAGCAGCACCCAAGGGCTGGAGGGAAGGGAGGCTGTCGTGGCAAGCCCAGTCGATTTGCAGCTCCTACTTCATCTTCCTAGAGTATCTGCAGGCACCAGTCTTCTCCATCCAAGTTCCCACTGACTGATCCAAGGTTATTTGTTTGCTCTTGTTACAGCTCCCTTCAAATACAATCCACAGCCCATCCAGCTTAATTACACTTTCCTCCCAACATCCCTGTCTCAACTTATTCAAGGAGAGCACCTCAGCCATGCAACAACAGTTCATCTGCACAGTTCCACGACAGCAAGCAAAGCAGCAAAGGGGGAACAGAAAACCACAGCTAGAGCCAAGTATCTCATGTCAAGAGAACGTCCCTGTGGACAAAGCTTCCACTCCTCACCTCTGTAATGAAGAGGATGCACTCCAGGAACATGAAGTCCTTATGGTTTTCGTTTACCACCTTCTCATCAACAAAGTGCCGAGGCTCCAGACTTGGATGGTCTAAAAAGAGTAAGAGACAACAGGAAACAACCTGTAAGGCAACCCCCTTCTGAGACCAAGTTCAACCAGGTGCTGTCCTGCCCCTCTTCCAGAAACATGATCCTCCCATCAGAGCTTTTCAAAAGTCAGCATAGAGCTGCTCCCTTCTACCTCATCTCCCACTCCAGTGCCTCTGCAGGGAGAAAACTTCCCCGGGCAGAAAATGCATTTTCTAGCAACAAACCCAAGACTCTCCTTTTAAAAAGCTTCCAGTCACTGCAATAAAGACAAATGTACTGTACAAGGAACACTTCCATCTCCCAACCTAAGCAACCTGCTTTATTTGAAAAGCTGAGGGGGGACAAAAAAAAAATCCAAGCCCAAAAAGATCTTCTGCTGTACTATGCACAAATTTGACAGATTTGAATTTAGAACTCAGCCCCAAGTCCCATCATCTCTGCAGCCTAGACAGATGGGGCAGAGGGCAGCCTGGGACACGAGAAGATTTTTTTTATTAGTACCTATCAGCTGGGAACTGCCCCATATGAAAGGCAGGAACTGGAAGTCATCCAAGCCCCACACGCCCTGGCTGCCAGCAGGTTCCATCCTGTAGGTCTTCTGAAGTTTTCGCATCACTTCCAGGTACCTGAGACCAAAGAGAGAAGAAGGGTTAAGACAAGGCCTTCTTCTGCCTTTGACTTCCATGAGAACAAGAACAACCGGTCTGGAAAAAGACACAACTTTATCCTTTGTAAGCAGGACCTCCACATACAGCACAGCGCATACAATATATATATTCAGCTCCTCTGCCACAGGAAGCAGCCTGATGGTACCAGACACCAAATTCACAGAGAAATCCAGTGGCAGGGGTTTATTTCATCTGCAGTGTCTTATGTTGATGCAGATCTTTCCCCATCCGCACTGTTATCTGAAAACATTGACAGTTCACTCTCCTTCAACGACTTCCAAAAGAGCTCAGGAAGCTTTCCACCTTACAGCAATTGCTACTTCCACTTTTCAGGTGGAAAATTAAAGTGCTGTTGAAGGAAATTGTTTCCATGCCACCAAACAGTGATACAGCTGGGATTAGATCTCTGGACTCCAAACACCCAATCCACCAGTTTCATCACTACTAACTCTACCTCCTGGGCTGGAAACACATCTAGAGGAGCAGTGGAGGCCTGCTGGTTGCATAGATTTTTTTATTTTTGATGCCTGAAGAAACGTTACATGCTCTGATCAGATATTCCTGCCTATCACAAAACACAGAGCTTCACCCACATAGCTCAGTAACTTGTGCTCAACTGAAGTAACTTTCCAGAAGGACACTCAGCCTCCGACAGACAAGGGGCCATCACCTCTTTTGTAGAGAGTTACAGTGGGTCGGGGTACAGTCCATTAAAAAGTACATCTGATCATAATTTTGTCTAAAATTGGCTTCAGCTTTCCCACTCTGCCCTTTCCCCCAAACCCCCTTCCAGCCCCTTTCCTTCCATTACCTCACCTGTTAAACACTTTGAAGACAATGGCCATCTGGTCGTCCACTCTGAGCACACCAATTTTGCAGAGGCAGCAGAGAAAGGCTGCAAATGCAGCTTCATGCCCTGGAGTGAAAAGACATGAAGAGACATGACACTGGTGCCTCTGGCCCCCAGGACAACCTTTCTGTGGGCACCACAACAGCTCTTCAGAAAACACAGCAGTCACAGTCCCCTCTCAACCCTGTTGTCACTATGAATACCGTGAGCTGACCATATTTCATCCTCATGCAGCACCCACCCAAGTTATACCTTCTAGACATTCATGAGTTGATTATTCACTTAGAGAAAAGATTCTTAAGGAAAAACAGCTCCAGCACTGGGCATGCTGGGAGCAAGGCAGGGACTTTCCCAGGAGCTTAGCACAGCAGGGGAAGTGGAGCACCGCAGAGTCATCTGCTCAGGGATGCAAGAGAGCCTCACATCTGCAAGTAAACAGATTTCCTCCCACTTCAAAAATATCTCTGTGTCGGAAGGATGCAGATCCCATGACACTGCCAGGAACAGTCTGTCCCAGGAGGTACTGGGATCTCAGGCTGGGCCCCTGCAGCTTGGTGCTCCAGCTAACAGCAAGGAAAAGAAACAGCCAGCAAACCCAGAAATGTCTTTTAGTGGAAGGGAGAGCACAAGACCAGCAGCTCCACACTATGGACAGGTGCAGCTCCCAGTGTAGGAACAAAATGCACTTACAGTCTGGCCACTGTGAGCAAGGACATGGGCCTCTGGCTTGGGACACACAGGAGGGGAGGAGAGGCTGAATTTCCTTCTCTGAGCTGACCAAAGCCCATCCAGCGAGTCCCTTTCCAAGGACAACATCTCCCCCTGGTGCCAGTGAGCCGCAGCCAGCACTGCACAGCCTCCAGCTCTTCAGCCTTTTACCCATGGCCTCCTCTTCCTCTCCCTGCCCAAGTTTTCTTGCACCCAGAGCATCCTACTCTCCTGCCTTCTGGTGAGGACATAGCTGTCCTCCAGAGAGAGGAGCAGAGACAATCCTGTATTTAGGTCTTGCTGAAGCCAGTGTGATTACTTCCACCCGCAATTCACCACCTCCTTAGGTGCAAAATGTTTCTACCTTCATATTCCAAAGCACCTCTGTAAGCAGCAATGTCACTTCTAGGGAGCACCAGAGCTCAGGACACCTCCCACTGAACATGAACTCGGTTCTCATTCTAGTTCCAATTCAAGCCATTATGTTTTATGCCTTTAAATTGCCTATTGCAGGACTCCTGCATGCAGTGAGGCAGTTCCTGCAGCTATTCCCAGAACAGCTTGGTTCCCATTTCCTTCAATGAGATGTGAAAGGTGTCACAGCTCTAGCACAGCTCCCAGCCCCAGCTCTCAGTCACAGCCCACGCAGGACAGAGGGGTGAGGGGGGCCCAGAAGGAAGGTGTTTATTTCAAGCTGGAACTAAAAAAAAGTGGTAATAACATTTAAATTAATGCAGCTCCGAAGGTCCCTTCCCAACTAGCCCAGCCTTGGCCAGGGTGCAAGCCCAGGTACCTGTGCCATAGTCAATGCGGGTGGAGTTCCCCACGGACTCCTTCAGGTACACAGCCACTTCTGGGGCAGCATCAGCCAAGTGCTTGGGAATCACTGTTGACACCAACTTTTCTGCTTCCTGAAAGACATCAGACTTCCCTGAGTGAGTGCAGATTTGCCACAGTCCCCAGGGACAAGTCACCCTGTGCTCAGATCCTGCTGCAGTGGTGCTCTCCTGCAGTGTCCAGAGCCAGCATGACAGAGCAGCAAACCCTCCTGTTGAAGAAGTCATCTCCAGAGATGGAACAAGTCAGGGAAAGCTTGGCCTGACACCTACCCAGGCCACAGGCATCCTGCAGGACAGAAAAGGTTCACCATCCAAGTCCACTGACCCAGCTACCCAGTGAGCCCTCTCCAGGACAAAAGCAGCTGCAAGGGCTCTGCTGCTGGGACTGGGACTGTGCCACCTCCAGCACCCAGTGCAGGGCAAGTGCTCTGAGCTGGAGGAAGCTGAGCAGTTTCCCCAGCACTCCTCTGATTTTGTGGCACAGCGGGCAGTTAAAAAGAAACATAATTCCTTGGGCTTGGAGAGCCCTCCAGGCTCATCCAGAACTTGGAGACCCAGCCAAGAGCATTTACATGGCCCATATGCTCTCACAAGAGGGAAGGACAAGTACCAGGCCAGGGGTAAGCGATGCATATCAAGAGGTGGATCCTTCACAGCTTATCTGAGCAATTCCTCCACAGGCTGCTTGGCTGCCACACAGGGATGGAGCCATTCTGCCATCCCTGCTGGACACACTGCCCTTCTGAGGGAGCTGCAGGTACCACCACACAGGAAAGACACGCTCACCTGGTCTAGTTTGGCGTACCAGGTCCTGAAGGCTTTGTTCCCAAAGCGAGAAGGCTGATCCACTGGCGGGATTTCATCAATCCACCTGTCGAGGGTGTTCAGCAGAGCCACCAGCTTTTCAATGGGCTACAGAGAGCAAGAGGATGAGGGGTCACAGTGGCATAAACCAGAGCAGTCCCTCAGCTCCAACACCTCTTCCCTGGATTGGAGCCATTAAAGCCCACATTGTTCTTTTCAGGGTTGGCAAGGGTGTCAACCCTCCTCAGAATGCAGGGGGACTGGGAAAACCACCCTTCCCCTCAGGACATCACTCCAATAAAAAATCCAGCCTGAGGCAGACTCTCCAGTTGCCCCCACAGTCTTTCATGAGCTGTACCAACACTGAGCTCGAAAACCTCTGGGAAAAGAGCTACAGCAAGGGCACCCAGGGCTGGGAAGGAGGGGAGTGCTACACAGTTCAGGGACCTCCAACACAAAACTCAGGCTCTGCATCTTGAGGGCCCTGCGTTCTCCACAGGATACAGCACCACGTATCCTCACCAACGGCTGATGACGTGATTTAAAGGCCCTTCTCAAGGCTCTAATCATTGCCCTGAAGTGTCTCTTAGGAGCCAGGATTAGCAGCAATGCTGTTAAACCACCACACGCTTGTACATCAAGTCAACCTTCCCAGCACGATTTCTGTTGCTTCAAACTCATACCAGCCAGGCCACCAGGGCAGCTCCGGCCCAGGGATACCCGCTGCACGTGGCAGAACACAACCTACCCAGGGGAAGAGGCAGCCTGGTTTGCCCACCAGTGTTCCCATCAGAGCAGGCAGGAGAAGAAGCTCTTGGCTCCCAGAGAAATGCCTCAATGCAAACACAAAGCTGACGGGAAGACAACAGCAACAGCAAGACAACAGCCACGATTCTTACACCTGGTTCTGTAAGTGAGGAACGTGTGTAGGATGTATGAGAGTGATCATGAAGGAAAAGAGAGGTGAAGCAGCTGACACAGCACCTGTGCTGTCAGACCAAGGCTGGCCAATGCACACCCTCTCCCTGCCCAGGGAATGGCTACACCCCACACACACCAAGAGGCAACGCCACAGGCAGCATTTTTAGCAGCTCCAGACCCTTTTAGGAGGCTCTGCTGACAACTGGTCAAGCCTGCCAGAGGCTCTGGGATTCTCCTTGCCTGACTCCAAGCAGCTGGAGAGCCGTCAGCCGGCACAGCAGCTGGCCAGGCCCCGGGCAATGTAGGCTCCTCTGTCTCGAGAGGGGATTCCTCCTTCAAGGGGACAAAGAGGACAGGCGGCAGCGGCGGCTGGTTTGACTTTGCTGGAGGCATCGACCGTGTGAAGCCGGCTGGTCTCCTGGGCTGTGGTTCAATTCCTCATGCTGCTGCTGCCGGGAGGACGAGGAAACAGCACAGCCCAGCAAGTTTCCAGGCCCTTGAAGTGCCACTGGAAGGGGTGGGCAGAGATGGGTATGGCAGAGCGGTGCTGCTGCAGAGCCAGCTGAGGATCGCTCCCGGCAGGAAGGGTCTCATGGCACACACAGCCTCCCACAGACACTGACTCCCGAGGTGCCACCCCAAGGACATGGTGGGATCAGCCAGCAGGAAGCAGGATCAGGCAGGAAAGGGATCCACCTACCTCACAGGACCTCGGCACTTGGCTGCTGAGCCAGATTAGAGGCTGGGACAAGACCTGAGCACACCAGGAACACAAAAAAACCAAGGGACAAGACAGCCAAAAGCTCTGGGTGGCCCTGGAGCCACTAACAGGCCAGTGTGCCAGATATGTGTGGACTGAAGCAGCACAGCCCCCTCTGCTCCAGCTCCCTGTTCCCAGCACATCCCCACTGCACCGGGCCAGGTTTGGCCTCAGCCCTACTCCTTCCTGGCTATTGCATTCCCCTCCAATTAAGCAACAGCATCCCCAGCACTGGGCTGCATTAAATAATTAAATCGTGCTGGTGATTTATCCGCCGGCACCAGCAGCTCATTACGAGCAGCCACCGTATTTCAAACCCTCTCCATGAGCACACGGTGCTGCCTGGATAAATGGCTGGCACGGACCAGCTCCTTCCCTGGGGAGCAGAGAGTCCAACCTCCCCTTCCCCACTCGCTGGCTTTAAAGGGATTAAAAGCCCAGCCCCACTGAATACGGGAGAGCAGGACCCAGCTGCCAGATCAGCCACACCAATAAATAATTAAAGAGATGCGGCTCATTTTGGGCTCAAGGCCCTTTGAAAAGGGGGTTACTAAAAGAAGCAGCTTCCCATTGTCCAGCAGAGGAAACCTGTACATCCAGGGCTGACCCCTGTGGGGGAGGAAAGGAGCCTGTGGGAACACAACCATCAGCACCACTGCAGCCCTGTTTTGCCTGGCTGGGCTTTTAAGCTCTATTTTTGCTTTACCTTTCCAGTGATCAAAGCAAGGGCAGCCTCCCCCCTGCTCTCCTTGCTCTTCTCATTGTGCTGATTTTGCATCTCCTTGACCCTGAGTCTGCCACCGGTCCCAAAGGCAAACCAGAGAGCTTCCTTCGGAGCACAGACCTGTCAGCAGCTCTCAGGAGCAGGAGCCAGGCAAACAGAGGTGCTGAGGAGGCATCACAGCAGCCAAGGCTGCCCATGGGGGCCAAGTCTGCCCCTCTGGGCTCCTCGGGCCCTGTCAGAGGGGGGAGCTGCTTCCCCCACTTCCCTCCTGGAAGCAGAGCAAGCCACAAGGCCGGACAGTTTGCAGCCAGTGTCCCCCAGTAAACTGGGCTGCTGGAAGGGAAGGTCTGCTCCTCACACAGCCAAAATTAACCTCCTCCTCCTCGCTGCACTTCTCCTCCAATCCAAGTCACTGCTCCAGGCCACAGCCCCGGAAGGATCCCTGCATGGAAAGCACTCCCTCCAGGAGGGGAGGGCAGGTCACAGCCTATCACTCACACAACCTTCTGCTAGACACAGTGTCTACACCAGAGCCCTAAACAACAGCTCAGCTATCAGTGCCTGTCAGATGCCTCCAGCAAACCCCAGACAGCTCCACAGAACGTTTCAGTGGGAGCACAGCAAGCTCAGCAGGTCTCCAAGGGG
Organism: Lophotriccus pileatus; assembly: GCA_035583135.1. Taxonomy (NCBI): domain Eukaryota; kingdom Metazoa; phylum Chordata; class Aves; order Passeriformes; family Tyrannidae; genus Lophotriccus; species Lophotriccus pileatus. The sequence continues at coordinate 5,393,666 of JAWWES010000038.1, forward strand.
GCTCAGCCCCCACAGGATCCAGCTCCTGCTCCAGCAGAAAGGTTGGTATTGACACATGCTCTCTGGAAACCATTAAGCTTCTCTTTAAAAGCAGAGCAGAACATATTTTCCTTTTTTTATTCCATGGCAAGGCAATACCAGTAAGTCAGAGTGAGGATACGCATTCTGCAGAAAGGATTCCAGGAGGTCATTTGCCAAAGGAAGGTGTCCCTGGCATTTGATCAGGGAGGAAGATGGGATGGCACAAAAGCACATCAGCAGCAAGTACAGCAAAAGAGAAGAAAGCTGAGCAGAGATGCAAGCAGAGGCCACGAGGGGCTGAGCCTTTAAAAGCACAGATAAGCAGTTTGATCTACAAAGGAGCCCGTGTGAACAAGCAACCTCATCAACAAGGCAACCCTGGGGATGCTCCACCTGGGCCTCAAGTCATAGGCTCCTGCTCTCCTCGGCGTGGGGGTATGAGATTTGTTCCCTGCCTCTTCCCAAGCAGTCGGGATCGTGCCCCTTGTTTGTCACTTGGACTGGGACTATGGATGGAAAACATTCCCTCCAAGAGGGCTCTGCTGCAGACACAGCCCTGGTACAGCTTTTCCTGACAGCTCAAAGGCTTCTAGGAAGAGGGTTGGGTTTTTTCCCCCCACTCTTTGTTTTGCTCATTTTTAATGCTTTGTTTCCCTAGAACTGCTCTGTGAATGGTTGGGAACAAGCGAGATCATGACAAAGACAAAACTCAAAGGTGAAATGCAAACAGCAGAAAGCAAGAGCAGCATTTGACAGCAGTTTCTACTGAACTGAAGGAACAAAAGGTGGGCACAAAGCCTGTTAGGAAGGGGCTCATTATCCCCATTCCCCTCCATGAACTACAAGGGAGTTTCTCATTCACGCGCTGGCTCCTGTGTGCCTGCTTCAGACATGAACAACTGGGTTAAAGACCATCACCAGCTGCCTTCCCACACCAGAATGAAGCCATAAACACACAGGGCCCACTCTGCTGCCCGTGATCTCTTTACATCATTCTCAGCTTTCTTGCACTGCCATGATCAGTAAAAATGTACCCGAAAACCTCCTCGTTGCAACGCAGAACAAGGGAGGGGGGATCCAACACCCAACATGTGCTGTGTGGACTGGCAGCACCCAGAGAGCCCTCAGGGCAGCAGTGACACCAGGGAGGGTGCCTGTCCTTTCCCTCTGGCTCCAAACGATCTCACAGTGCCCAGAAAAGGTGAACAGACATTAAAACTGGCCGTGGCAACAGGCAGGGCCAGGTGACAGCCACATTCATGAAAGGGGAAAAACAGGTCCTTTTTCTGCTTAACACCTTGGAAGGGACGATCCTGCCCCTCAAGTTAAACCTCTCAGCTCCCTGTGAGCACCACAGCCCCCTCAGCACAGCCCTTGGCAAGGTGTAGTCAGTGATGTGCCTTGAGGTCACAACCAGCAGAGCAAAGCTTGCACGGCTCAGCCACAGCCTGGGACAAGGACACTGGTGCTGCTGACACAGTCTGAGTAATGAGGAAGCCCAGGGACAAGGAGAGAAGTGATTTGCCCAAGGTCCTACAGAAAAGCCGGTGGGAGAATAGGAATGGTAGAAACATCTCAGCCTTTTGCCTGCAACCAGGAAGGAATATCACATCTGCGAAGCGTCACTGACTGAAACCAGACTTGAAAACAGGGTCAAAACATGTCCTTTCTGCACCCTCCTTTTCCCCACTGGCTTCTATCCACTTGTAACTCAGTTTCCCATCCAGTGAGCACACACTCGGAGCCTCTGCATCCTGGAGTGGGGAAGGCAGCCCAACATTTGCATCCCCAAGCATAACCCAACCACAGTTATTCTCCCTGGCTCCCAGATGAGCTGCCAATTCATTCCTCACCTAGGAAATATTCACCATAGAGCCAATTAAAAAAAAAAAAAAGAAAAAAAAGGAAAAAAGGCAGTAAAGGAGAAACAAGGGGATCCAAACCCTTCTCCTACCTCTGACACTTTGTATTCACAGGTCAGCTTCTTGCCCCTGACACCTTCGTTCAGGGTGAGGATGAAGCCCATGTAGTCCGCGTACGCCTGCGAACACACCGAGAGTGCAGGGCATTAGTGAGGGCCCACGGGCTGTCTGAACACAAAACACAGCATGGGAGCATCTTAAACCCCCAAGGAAACCTTTCCCAGCACACGACACTGCTTCCTTGGAGACACCTGGGGGGGGCAGGGCTTGCTGTGAGGCCGCTGCTCTTTTTGGCAGCCCCGGCGGCAGAAGGCAGATGGTGACTGCACTCTGAAAATTACCGAGAGGAGCATCCTAAAAATGCTCACATTGCCCCCAGAATCATTCCCTCAGTTCCTATCGGGTCAAATTCAGCCTCCTGAGCTCTGCAGAGTCTCAGCTGTGCCAAGGCACCCTGCTCCTCCCAGCCCTGTGCCGTTATCTCCCCGTTCCTCCTTGGACTCTTCTCCCGTGCTCACACACGATAGGGAACTGGGACACAGCCCAGGCTCCTTGCTGCTCCTCTCTTTAAATTTGCTGCTTTTGAAGCATCATCTCCAGTGCATCTCCACAGCAGCCACTGTCACCTTCCCCTCCTTGCACCGAAATCCCGACCAAGAGCAAGTCCTCAGACCCAGGAGACTTAAATTAGAAGCTGCACCCAGAGGTTTGCTTGACACCTGGATGCAACTTCAGCTTTTTCCAGACATCTCAGATCAGTCACCAAGTGAGAATTTGGTGGGACAAGTATGGGCCAACACCCCGATCCCTCAAAGGCAGAGAGGGGAGAACCTGCTGTTCCACCAGCTCCACACATGCTGTAAACAAAAATTATCCTGGAAATTGGAGGCCTTGGCTCCAGAGCCTTTTCCACTAGAGCACAGTGGACCAGTCCAGGCAGCAGGACCATATTCAAGGTGGGCTCAAACAGCACTGGGTAAATCCAGTTTGGGTATAAAGCACAGGCCAGGTGGGATTAAATAGTCACCAGGTTCCCATCCAGCTTGTTGGGAGAGAGCAGGAGTCATTTCTTAGCATCTCTGGTCTCCCACAGCCTCTGGCATCTCCCTGGCTCCCTCCTCCACACCTCGCTGCCAAGTAGTTTTCCTACAAACAGCCACAAACCCATTAATTTCCCATTCCTCGCCCAACCCTGCTTTACCTCCTGGCTGTTCCCAGACCAGACCTGGCTGCCACTGAAAGCCCAGCAGCACTTCCCAGTGTTCCCTATTCCCAGAGCCATACCTGAGAGCGCTTCCACTTGGCCATGTCGGAAACCACGTTTATCTCCTTTTTGGGGATCATGAAGCATTGCTGGATGGGAGGAGCCACCTCCTCAGAGGCGCCTGGGAGATGCAAAAAACAGGTAAAACAGAGGCAGTGGAGAAGAAGAAATCCTGTATCTTCCTTTCTTTGAAATCAACGTTTATTTCTCAGGAGATACAAAGCAAACAAATCCATCCCAGTTGTGCTATCTCACCAAGTCCTCCTCACCAATATCCTCCCAATCCATGGATGACACACTCCCAAGGCTGGGCAAGCCTTCAGAAAGTAGCACTATGTCTGTTTGCATCACCAAAGATGCATTTCCCACTTGGACAGAGAGAACTGGTGCGGGAGGTAACAAAGGCAACATCCAGCCAGTTTAGTTATCTCTGTCTAGTGCAGCCAAGCTCTCCTACAAACTAACTGAGCCTTGTTTTTAGGTGTTAAGTCTGACCTGCATTCCTCTGAAAAGGACAATTCCTGCATGGACAAGCTGGAGCAGTTCAGTAGATGCAGCCCAGGGGCTTGGGGGATGTGGGACATAGCCTCTTCCAGGTGGAAGCTGTGAAGATCATTTAATTTCAAAGCTCTCTCAGAGCCCAGGATTTATTATTTAGCACAAATGCGAGTTGCTAACACACTAGAGGGGCTCTTTTCCTCAGCACCTGAACCCAGGATGACCCTGCAGAGCCAGAAAAGCTCCAGGAGATTAAAGGTAATTTATATCTTGCTCCTGGTAAGTGCAACCATCAACAGCAAGAGGCTGTGCAGTTAGGTCTGTCAAGGAACCTGGGTGCTAATGTCAATTTATGAATTCTGTCAGAGCCACTGTGTCCACCTTTTTAATCCCAGATTTTCTGCAGGCACTAGTCCAACACCAGCAGTCCTGGCACATTCAGCGACTGGTCTCCACATCTTGGCTACTCCAAGCATTGGCTCCCTAACAAATACCACCAGTTTCAACTCCTTAAAGCATTATCAACTGCATTCACACAGCAAACAGCACTCAGAAGCATCAGCAGCCTTTTTCCACAGTGCTGCTCGGCACGCAGATCAGATGAAAAGGAATCCAAAGTCCCAGGAACCACGCAGAGCCTGCTACAGATTTGTCATACAACCTTTGACAGTCATCTGACTTCTCTGCCTTTCATCTTCCCCCTGCACAGAACAAATTCAGCCTCATCTCCTGCCCTGGGGTGTCACAGCGTTTGGCTCATTCCTGCAGAAGTTACAGCAAAACTTCCAGGTACAAGGATGAGAGGAACAACACGTGATGAATTTCAGTGAAAGGCACGTGTGTGTCTCTCTTCTGAACATTCTGCACACAACTCACAGCGACATCAGGATGGAGCTCTGCTTTTAAAAGTGTTTATAACACAAAAACAACGAAAAACTCCCGAGCAGTGGCGTAAAAAGGCAAACACTGAAGTGTCCACGAGGGCAGGTGACACATAAATAAATCCCAGCGGGGTGGCCAGGGCAGTGTCCTGGGCCGGGGATCCGGGTGTTTCCCTTCATAGAACTTTTTTTTATCTCTTTGCATTTGTTTCTCAGCCATCGCTCCTTCTGACCCACACGTTGTCTAGCGCCTCTTCGGAAGGAGACCGGGAACGCTCCCGGGAGGGCCGCAGGGGTTACAGCGCTCTGGGGTGAACACACAAGGATCCAAACCTACCGGTGCGATGGAGCGCAGCGGGTCGGCTTGATGACGAGCAGCAGCTCGGACCGAGCAGACCCTTTCCCGGGCCGGGCGGTGGTGCGGGCAGGGGGAGTTAAACTCGGGCATCCCGCAGCAAACGCCCCCCGTTCCGCGCGGGAATCAGTCACAAAACCCGGCTGGGGGTGACAGGGACCCCCGACCCGGCGGCTCCAGGGGCTCAGCCCCGACCACCCGCCCCGCGGTGCCGAGGCTCCAGGGCCCCGTCCCTTCCCCCCGCTCAGCAAACCCTCCTTGCCCCGGGCCGGGCGCTGCCGCCGCCGCCCCCCGGGTCAGGCGTCCCCGGGGCGCGATGCCCCGCGGCCGGCACACCCCGGCCCTGAGGACCGTCCCCTCGGGGGTCCCGAGCGCAGCCCCCCGGCCGCCCCTCACCTGTCCGCCGCTCGCCCTCTGCCATCTTCGCGCAGCCCGGCCCGGCCGCCCCTCACCTCCCACCCCCGCGCACGCCGAAGCCGCCGGCGGCCATCTTTGAGCAGGGCACGCCGCCCGGCCCCGCCGCTCCCGGCGCTGGCAACCCGCGGCGCGGCCCCTCCCGGCCACCGTAGCGCCCGCACCGCCATGTTTGTGTGGGGCAAGGCCCTCCGTGCCCGCAGAGCGGGGGAGCGGGGGCGAGCGGAGGCGCGGAGGGGCGAGCGGGAGGACCCTCCTCACCAGCGCGGGGAGAAGGCAGACGAGAGAGGGGCCGTGACACCGCCCGCGGCGCTCCCCGGGCTCGCAGCATCGCCCTGCCCTTCTCCAAGATGGCGGCGCGGGCTTCGCCCCGCTCCAAGATGGCGTTGGGGCGGCCCCGCCCCCCGGCGGCGGAGCGGGGCGGCGGTGCCGGGGGCGGCCGCGGTGTCCTTGCAGCGGGCCCGGGGCCGGGGGCGCGGGGCCATGCTCGCCTTCGTGGCCAGGGCTGCGGTAAGGGCGGCACGGGAGGGGCGGCTTGGGTGGCAGCCGGGGCGGGAGGTGGCAGCTGGGTCCGTGCGGGGCTTTTCCCGGGGCAGGCGGTGGCTCCGGGCAGTGCCGCTGTCGGGGCCGGCCCCGCGCCCCAGTCCGGGCTACAGGCGCGGGCGGGTCCCCGGTCAGGGCCGTAGGGCGGGTGTCCCGCGGTGTGAGCAGCGTGGGAGGGTCGGTCCCAGCTCCCGCAGCTCCCCCGGTGCGGGGCAGGGGCGCTGCCCGTGTCGGTTCCCCCGGGCCGGTCGGTTCCTCCCCGTGTCCGGCGGCAACGGGAGCGGTTGGGCTGATCGGGATGGAAATCACGGAATCACAGGGTAGTTAGAGCTGGAAGGGACCTCTGGATATCCCCAAGGCAGGATCACTTGGAGCAAGTGACACCGGAACGGGTCCAGGTGGATTTGGAATGTCTCCAGAGAGGGAGACTCCACACCCTCCCGGGGCACCTGTTCCAGTGCTCTCTGGAAACAAGTTCTTCCTCGTGTTGGTGTGAAACTCCTTGTGTTTTAGTTTATGGCCGTTGCTCCTCGTCCTGTTGCTGGGCACCATGGAAAAGAGTCTGGCACCATGCCCTTGCATGATTAGTGAGATCCCCTCTCAGCCTTCTCTTCTCCCAGTTAAACAGGCGCAGCTCCTGCAGCCTCTCCTCGTAAAAGAGATGCTCAAGTCCCTTAATCATATTTGTGGCCCCTGCTGGACCCCATCCATCCAGTAGCTCCTTGTCTTTCCTGTACTGAAGTGTCCCCCTGGGGCTGGACAGCAGGAAGGTGGGCACTGGCCGTGGAGGGGCCGGGCTTGGGAACTGCTCATTGCAAACCCTGTCGGGTCCTGGGAGGAGGAGGCAGAGCAGCAGGACAGCAGCTACAGGATGGATCCACTCCCAGGGTTACTGAGGGCCCAGGCAGGGCTGGTTGTCTCTGGGCTTGAGGGGGTCTCCAGCTTCTGATTTAAAAATAAAAGACAAAGACAAACCTCTGACATTTGACACTCAAATGTTGTGGCCGTGCTGAGAATCAGACACTGCTGTGAAATTCCTCCTGCCCCCCAGCCCCTGGCTGCAGGTGGATTTCCTTTCCCACCAGCTTTGCAGGCTCTGGCAGAGGTCATCTGCTATGCTGGGACGTGGCTGGGGAGCAATGGCAGCCCACGGGCTGCACACCCTGCCCCACTGGTGTTCGTTTTCCTGGTGCTTGTGGGGGCAGGTGGGCTGTTCTGTTTGCTGCCAGCTGCCTTCTCAGCTCAGCTCTGATGGCTGCTCCTCCCACCGAACACTTTGGAGTTTAACTCCAGGCTGAACAAGCAGGGGACATAAAAGAGGGAAGATGCAAATGCATTCCACGTTTTAACATGCAGTGGCTTCAGTTAGTTTGGTTTGGGATTTTCTTTGTCACCCCAGGGGAAAATCTGAAAGTGTTTGTTTGCAGTCATCATACTGGAGCTGAGCTCTGCAGAGTGTGCTTGTCAGCCCCTCTAATCATTAGACAGACACGAAGGAGGGGCTGACAGTCCTTGTGGCTGTGTCAGTCTCTCACTACCCTGCTGTGGAGATACCCCAAAATGTATTTTTTTTTTAAAGGCTGACAAGCCAGAACTCCCCAAAGTCTCAGCTTGCAATAATGCCCACACATGCACGGGGAGTGAGGGCAGTTAAGACAGTTCCTTCAGCCCCAAACTGAATTTGTCCCCATCTCCAACTAATCCTACACTGTGAGGCTGGCTCACTGTCCTCACCTCACACCCTCTGGCCACCCTTGCCTGACTAAAGGGACTGAATTGCCCACCCCCCACGGAAGGGCTCCCTGCAGCTTGTCCCTTCCAGTGCCAGCCCTCGGTGCCACTTGCTTCCAGGACGTAAACCGGGGGCTCTCCTCATGTCCAGGCACCTCTCACAACAGCTGCAGTAGTTTCACTGTCCATGCAGAGGCTGAGGGAACAACATCCCCAGTGCTGTCACTTCTCCTGTGGCTGGAGCCCAGTGCTGTTGATCAGAGAGACTGCCCACAGTTATTGATCAGCCTGCCAGGGCCGCCCAGAGAGGCACCTCCGAGGCAGTTGTTGCAACCCTGGTTTGATTATTCCCGTCCCTTCCCGGGGCTGTGCCAGCCCCTGAGCCCTCTGATCGGAGCAGTCATGTGGCACTTGGCTAATAAGGTGACGCCCTGCACAGGCAGCACATTGTCAGGTGGAAGAGGAGACCCAGACAGGCCGAGGGAGAGCTTTACGGTCTTTTCAGTCCTCCCAGCCATGGATAGGAAGCAGGAGCAAGCAGAGAAGGTACAGTATGCCCACACTTCCATGATTAACACCCTTTGTTTCTTCCTAGCCCTGCTCTTCTTTCCTGCCTCAGTAATTCCTTCTACTCTTGTTTTTCTCTTCCTTCTCCAAACCTTGAGCTTGTGAGGTCTTGAGCTCTTGCCAGGTCCAACAAAGAGCACAGGGCATTTTCCCTGGGGGCTTTGTCACTGTGCAGATTTAGATCTTTCTTTCTTCTTCTCTGTGCTTAACTGCTGGGAGGAAGAGTGGGGACAGCTATTTTCTCATTGTTTTGAAAACCAGAGGGATTGTTCTCTCTGGCCTTGCATCCTCAGTACACTGACAGTGCAAAGTCCAGAGTCCTGCAGGAGTGTCTGATTCAGTAGATCCAATGGAGAGGGAGATGCAGAGGGAGCTGAAAACCTTCAGAGTACAATTTAAACATCTTCAAGCTGAAGGATATTCTTCCCGTTCACCAAGGAGGAAGTTGTTATTCCTTTGGGGGAAAACTGGCAGGTTCATTTCCTGGTTAGCACTTGGGTTTGCTCCGTTTCATTTGTCTGTCCTGGGAAAGGGTTGGTGCTTTCTGAGGCTTTTGCTCTCACATAACCCACTTGGACCCCAGGAGCCTGCTGGCATCACCCACAATTTCCTGTGCATTCAGAGAAGAGGCATTTTAATCCTGCCCCAAACTTAGCTAAATTCTGTCTCCTCAGAGCCAAAAGGGTGGTTTGGTTTGACATGAGGGTTCTGTTTAACTTTTTAGCCTTCTCCTGTTGTAAGAAACACTGAAAGCTTCTGACAATACATAAGATGATTATTTCTTTCACAACTTTCTTCCCATTTACCATGGGATGGAAGGGTTTGACCTTGTCAAACACATGGAGACTCTCAGCTGGAAGGTGCCCAGTGTGGGAGATTATCCCAGCAGCATTTTCTCAGAGGAGCTGAGAATCGGTGTCTTGGGAGATGGAGTTCCTCTTTTGCAGCTCCCCTGGATGCCCTGCACCCTCTCCAGCACACAGCCGTGCCCTGCTCCCAGGCTGGGACAGCTGAGTGCCTGTGGAGAGGCTGGGATGGAGATTCCCAGATCCAGGTTATTTGCTGGCTCGTGCAGGCCGGGGGGAAGTTTTGTCTCGACACTCGCTCTGTGCTTTGCAGGCCAGGCCCGGTGGCCTGCTGAAGCCAACGACGTCTCTAGGCAAGATCCTGGGCAGATTCGAGCTCCACCAGGAAGCGCTGCCCCACCTGCCTGTGCCGCCACTGCAGCAGACCCTGGACAGGTACCTGCTGACCCTGCAGCCCATTGTGAGCCAGGAGGAGCTGAGCCACACGCAGGAGCTGGTGGCCGAGTTCCGCAAGCCGGGAGGCGTCGGGGAGAGGCTGCAGAAGGGCCTGGAGAGAAGAGCCCAGAAAACAGAGAACTGGGTAGGTCGGGACTGTCCCCAGCTCTGGGGAGGGAGGGGGGGGGGCTGATGGGCACCTCTCCCATGTCCTGGCTGGGCCCACCAGCACCTGTGTTTTAACGGCATCACCTTCGTGACCAGTTTGTTGCTGACCTCCCTGTGCTCCTCAGCACGAGCTGGGTGAGCAGAGAGGTTCATGGCAGGACAGGGAGTTGCTGGCCCTGCCTGCAGCTGATGAAGGCTCTGTCAGCATCATGCAGCTGCTCCAAGAAGCTGAAGGAAACCCTCTCTGAGAGCCCTGCACTAAGAACCCCCCCTGCTTTTCTCAAATCTCTCCCCTACCCACCTGCAAAGCAGAAACCCCAAACAGTTTGTTTGTAAAGTGTGGGGCAGGGTGCTCATAAGACCTGTGAGCCAGGCTCAGGTCAACCAGCAGCTCATCCCTGCACGTTGCCTTTCTCCATCCCAGCTCTCAGACTGGTGGCTGAAGACGGCTTACCTGGAATACCGCCTGCCAGTCGTGGTCCACTCCAGCCCAGGTGTGGTTTTACCCAAGCAGGATTTTCTGGATCGACAAGGTCAGCTCAGGTAAAGTCCTTTTCTCCTTTCCCTTAGATTACAGATGGGATAAGGCTTCTGTGCTGGACAAGGATGAGGGTGTTCAGGCTGATTGGGAAAGTAATTATCGTGTGGTCCCCACGTCTGCGCTGTCTGTGCTGTGCAAGAGGCCTCAAAGGGCAAGGCTGCCAGGGTGTAAGGAAACTCCTGGTTGCACCAGGCTAAATATTTAATTAGGGGAGAAAACCAAAGAGTCCAGTGGCTCAGGTATTAAACAGGGACTAAACACCTACGTTTAGGTCTTTGCTCCAGCTCTTCATTGCAAGATGGTCACATCACTGGCTAGAGGCATTATGAGGATGTATCTGAACCACTAAGATTGTGTGTGTGTGTTTAAAGGAGCCATAAAAAGTAGCCCAGGCATGTAAGGGACTCCAGGAATGCCTGTGGAGTTTGCTGGTTTATAGGGATGGGGGAGCCTGGCAGGAACTGTCCCCTGTTGTGTTGTTTCACTTGTGATTTATGGTTTGGGAAATTCACAGTGACCAGCCTCTCCACTCCAGGCTTTTCCTTGCAGTCAGATCTTGCCATGCCCTCTCTTCCTTGTGGGTTCCCTTTTAATTTTTAAACACTGCTGTGAGTGTGTTGAATCCACCTGCAAAACTTTAGCACTGACCTTTACACAGTTACCTTTGCCACAGTTATCTCCAGACTGCCCTGGAGATCAAAAGTACCAGCCAGAGGATCAGTGAAGAGCAAATCCTCACTCCCACCCCTGTGATACACCTCAGCAGAGGTGCAGAGGATAAATCTTACGACAGTGCAAGAGTACACAAACATCTTTGAAAGCTCTGTCTTGTTATTCCTTCTTAAATTGTCCAAATAGTAGGTAAGAACTGGAGAACTGCCAGTGCCCCAACTAGTGGAATTGAGAAGCTGCATAAGAATCTGGGCTGCCCTGTAAAACTACAATCTAAATGTGTGTTTGGGTAGTTTGTGACTGTACAAAGAAGTGCAGCTTCAGACTAAAGCTTCAGAAACCAGAAGGCAAATTTAGAAAGTGGTGGTTCTCCACTCCTTAATCTGTCTGAAACATTGCTGTCTGAAAATGAGTCAACCAACTTCTCCCCTGCCTCCTCCTCGAGCCCAAACTCTGCTCCCAGGCTGTTCAATCTCAGAAAAGGAACATAGGCTCTCTCACTGGTGTTTCCCTCAGGTTTTATAGTAAGGCTGAGAAATTTTAATTGAAAACTGTTTTGCAGGATGTCTCATTTAACAGCCCTTAAGTTCTTGGAGTTGTGTCCTTTGGTCTTTCCTAGGGATGGGTGGGCTGAGCCATCCTAGAGGACACAGCCTGCAAATGCCAAATTCTGGCACCACGTGACCACAGCCTCCTGTCCCAGTGACCCTCCTTTCCCCCATGGATGGGTGGGACCCTCAGCCCCGGATGGTCTGTGCTTGAATCTCAGCTTGTTACATTTGTTATTTTTCCAGGTTTGCTGCCAAGCTGATCAAGGGCATCCTGGATTTCAAGTCCATGATTGACAAGTAAGTTATTGTCCCTCCTGACTGCTCACATGTTCCTTCCTGTCACAGAGAGGCTGAGCCTCGTCCATAAATCTCCCTTCCAAACAGAAAGGCAAGAGAAGACAGTGCATATTTGAAAAGAGATATTGTAATCCCCAGCACTGCTCACCGCCACAGTCACCACTAATGGAAAAAAAGCAAACTTAACTTCTCTTTCTTCGTGTTCTTTGTTTACCTAAATGCTTTCTTTGGCACACGAATGTGCTTGGAGGGAGCGAGCCCGACTGCCAGCCCCGTGGAGCTTCGTGCTTCTGTTTGCTCACAGGACAAGCTACAGCTCAGGCAGCAGGAATTTGTTTCTCTCATTTGGGGTTCCTGGTGTTTCTCATCTCCCAGCCAGACGGGATGAGCTCTAGAGAAATCTGTGCCTCCCTTACTCTTTTCCTTTTAGTCACCAACAAATCTCTGCTGAACATGCTGCATTTAAGGTCCAAAAATATGTTTACCAGCACCAACAGTCAAATAAGGCTCAGGGCTAGCTGTGAAAAGGGTAGTAGGAATATGACTGCTGAAGTGAGTGATTAACCCCAGCCTAGTTCATGTCACATCAGCACGTCAGACACTCCTCACTCAGAACTACAGCCATGGAGTAGGTCCAGAGATTTCTCTGGTGTCACAGAGAGGATGGTGCTTTTTCCCTTTCCCAAATGGAAGTCCAGCAAACAGACATTTTTTGTAGCCCCTACTAAGAAAGCTGGTAGGAACAGGGAAAAAAAGCCCCTTTTTCATCCCACCAGCACCTTTAGGTCTTGCTGGAGTGACAGCAGCTGCAGAGCTGAGCCTGTGCCCTGTGTGGGGAGCACAGACCTGCTCACACTGATCTATTTTCTCTCTCCCTCCCTCCTTACCTTGCTGTGTCTCCAGTGAGACCCTTCCAGTGGAGTACATGGGTGGGAAGCCCCTCTGCATGAACCAGTACTACCAGATCCTCTCATCCTGCCGCATTCCCGGGCCCAAGCGGGACTCCATTGTCAACTATGCCAAAGGCAAAAAGCAGTCCAGCCACATCACAGTGGTTCACAACTTCCAGGTATGGCAGCTCCTGAGCTTCCAAAGTGTCCCTTTCAGCTAGTTGTGATCCAGAAAGGGAACAACAGAAAGTCTCTGCCCACAAGGTTTGCCTCACCTAGGAGCTGTTCCTGCTCACTTTAGCCAGCAAGGCAAACAGCTGGAATTGCTATGTGTGAACAACAGACTGGGAGGCAAAAAAATGCTCTCTTCCTCTGTTTCTTGTCCCTGAAATTCCCATCTCTCAAAGCCTAGAGATTACGCCTGGAATTGGAAACTGCAAGTGAAAAATTGGATAACAAACCCTCCCACCACAGCTTGGTCTCAGAAACAGGAATTCCTCATGTGTTTTGGCTCTCGTTACCATGGTTTCTGAGCTTCTTGAAACCAGGACTGTATTTATGCCCTGCAAGGGAAGCTGGACTTGAGTTTCTCAATTCTGAGTATCCTTCAAAGCTCTGCTTAAAGTTGAGTTCTTAGGTCAGGTCTTACCTTCTCAAAGTAGCTGTTGCCTGTTTTTTGGGTCTGGACAATAACAAGCTTTTCTCATTCCCTCTGTCCTTGTTCACTCTTCTCACCTCCAGTTCTTTGAGCTGGATGTTTACAACAGTGATGGATCTCCCCTGACCACTGAGCAGCTCTTCATCCAGCTGGAGAAGATATGGAACACCTCTCTCCAAACAAACAAGGAACCTATTGGGATCCTCACCACCAACCACCGAAACAGCTGGGCAAAAGCCTACAACAACCTCCTGAAAGGTCTGTAGAACCCCTAACACACAAGTGCTAACAAACACTGCAGATCCTTGGGCTGCCAGCCTCACCCCTGTGCTCTGCTCAGAAATTTGGACGCTTGTTCTGGACACGTGACATGAGGTTTTCACCTCAAAGAGCAATCTCAAAGATGCAAGGTCTGAAGCTTGGCTTGTTAGACCTGAAATCGCAGAGTTTGTTGCCTTGCACATGTAAGAAATGTGACAAAAGGAGGGTGAATGCAGCACACTCACACCTGTAATAGCTGTGTACACCCCCGCTGGATTCCAACACCGGGTCCCCCAAACCTGCTCTTACAACAAGGTGTCCAACTCCCCTTCCTTACTGGCGCTTCCTTTCCCTCCCAGACAAGACCAACAAGGAGTCTGTGCGTGCCATTGAGAGGAGCATCTGCACGGTGTGCCTCGATGCCCCCATGCCCCGGGTGTCCGAGGACATCTACAGCAGCCGCGTGGCCGCGCAGATGCTGCACGGCGGCGGCAGCCGCTGGAACAGCGGCAACCGCTGGTTCGACAAGACCCTGCAGGTGAGTGCTGGTGCTCCGAAGGTGCTGCAGGTCTGGGTCTGCAGGTGGTTTCTCCTGAGACTACAAAGGTCCAGGAAATCCCTTGTGCAGGCGAGTTTTCCTCCTGTCAAGAGCGTGGAAAAATAAGGGACACGAGGTGTGGTGGCTGGCAGGGCGAGATCCTGTGGTTCCCCTTGCAGTCACCAGCACTCTGCTGCCTCAGGGATTTGTTTCTTTTACTGCCTCTGCCCACGCTTACTCACTGCAGCAGGTCTTTGTGTTCCTTATAAATCAATTTTCTGCCTGTGGTGAACAATTCCTTGTCTGCTCAGAGGCAGCCCAAACGATGGGAGGTCTGTTCCTGGGATCTCCTCCAGGCTTGTCACTTTGCCTGGTTCTGCCAGGAGCTGCCCAATGGCATTTTGTTATGTTTTCTCAAACATAAGCTGCCATCCCACAGCATCCCTCTGATCTCTTCTCCGTTCAGTCTTGTCAAGAGCTTTCAACAGCAGCTGCTATTGGAGCTTTTCCTTCATTAGTTGGTATATCCTGGGTTGTGGATTGTAGCAATGGTGCTTTAGAAGATTCTTCTTGTACTTGCTGAACTCTTCATAGAAATATTTTCAGCTGGTTGTTCCTACTTGGAACTCTTCACCAATGGGATAAAGTATAGATGTTCCAGCTAATTGGAAAGGATAAGCCAGCACGTGGTAATGTTATTCCTGCTGTGGTTTTCCCCCAGTTCATCATTGCTGAGGATGGCTCCTGTGGCCTTGTGTATGAACACGCTCCCTCTGAAGGTCCTCCCATCGTCGCTCTCCTGGATCACGTCGTGGAGTTCACGTGAGTCCTGCCTCTCCTGCTCTTCCTCACTGTGGGAACAGGTTCTAAACCACCTGTCCCCAGGAACATGCCTCTTCACAGCTCGCTCCCCAGGAATCTGTTCTGGAGAAAGGGTAGGGGATGCCAATTAGGTATTGCAATTCTTGTATCCATGAGAAGAACTGAGTGGCCAAGCTACTCTGGTGGTACTGCTTCCACTCTCGGGGAGTTGCACCAACTTTAGCCAGGGAGAGGTGTTTGTTTCTTCTTTTGGGCAGAAGACATTTCATTCACACCCTTCATAAAACACATTGGCACTGAGAGGAATTCTTCAGACTGTAACCAGTGTCCAAGGTGTTAGGGAAGATCTCCTGTGCATTCCTATCCAGGCTCTGGTGTTCAAGCTGAGCCTTATGTCAAAGGTCTGGTCTAACAGAACCATTTCTCTGTGCAGGAAGAAACCTGAGGAGGCCAAATCACCAAGGGTTCCTCTGCCCATGCCCAAAAAGCTGCGGTTTAACATCACCCCAGAAATTAAGAATGACATAGAGGACGCAAAGCAAAACCTCAACATGTGAGTATGAAGCAGTGGAGAGGCTGGTGAGTGACGGGGGGAGTAATTCATGTCCCCCTTTGAGGATGTCAGTGGTTTAAATGAGGCTGTCCCTGCTGCAGTCAGGAGCATTCCCAGGGACTTCTGGGGTCAACAGCACTGAACTGAGCTCAGAAGTACTAAAGCCACCTGCTAGAAATAAAGTAAAGGTGCTGGAAAGGGGTAATTACTGATCCATCCCATTTGCTGGGAAAGAGCAAGACTTTACTGCATCCAGCTAGGAATACTGGGGCATAAACACACACAAGCCCATCTGAGCTGGTGAAGATTTTCAGCACTGGCCAAAAAAATCTTACTTCTGTGATGCTGCCCAAAGAAATCTGTGTGTGGTGGAGCTCTCTGTCCTGGCCCAGTCAGATTCACATGGCCTGTTCCCTCTGAGCCTTGTGAAAGCAAATCCACTCCTCTGTTACAAGAACAAGCAACAGGCAAAGGAACACTCTTTCTTTCCTTGCAGAATGGTCGAAGACCTGGATATCAAAGTCATGGTCTTTCATCACTTTGGGAAAGGCTTCCCCAAGTCAGAGAAGATAAGCCCTGATGCTTTTATCCAGCTGGCCTTGCAGCTGGCTTACTACAGGTAAGAGCACCAATAGGGAATTCCTCAACCTCCTCAAACACAGGAGCTTGATAAAGGTGGCCCAGAGAAGCCTCTGCAGGGCCTTTCCCCCAGGGCAGGCTCACTGCTGTCACTGTCCCCTCTGCACCCAGGATGTACGGCCACGCCTGCGCCACCTACGAGAGCGCCTCGCTGAGGATGTTCCGCCTGGGCCGCACCGACACCATCCGCTCCACCTCTGTGGACTCCCTCAAGTTTGTGCAGTCCATGGACAGCCCTGACAAATCGGTGAGCAACTTGGAGTGAGGGCACTCCGCTCCTAAAAGTAAAAGCTGCTTACTTGGCTAACCCTGTGTCAGTGCTTTCAGCTAAGAGGAACTGCACCCGTTACGAAATTGAGCCAAAACGTAGCTTGAAAAATGTATTTATAAATATAAAACTGTGGGATTCATTTGGCTTTTCTTCCACGTATCCTGAAAGCCTGGGAAACATCACATGGATGTTTCTAATCCCACCAGAAAGTCCCTTCTAAAATCTGTTTGGCTGCTCAGACTAAGTTCTGCTACTGACGGATGAACTCCACTCAGAATGAACTAACACAGCCAAGCAAAACAATGTGAAAATTAAATCTAGTAATTATAAAAGTTAGTTTTGTGCAGACACCCAAGGCAGAAATGCCCTCCATCCTAGAGGAACAGCCAAAATGAGGTTTTCCATTCTTGAAAAAAAAACCACAATTCCATCTGTGTGTTCTCAGGACCAGGAGAAAGCAGACCTGCTGAGGAGAGCCACCCAGGCCCACAGGGAATACACAGATATGGTGAGTGTCCTCCATGCAGCCAGACTTGGGGTTTTACCCAGCAAATGAGGGTTCTGGGGAAAGAAAAGACCTTCAGAGCTTTCACTGCTGACACAGCAATATGGCTGTTGCAGAGGTCTGACTGATCTGAGTGCTCTAAAGCCACAGAGTTAATCCTTTCTCTCCAGCTAGTGGGTTAAGTGTCCCTTGTGACTGACCTAAAGGATAGTATCACATATCACAATAGCTTCACTTCTTACCATCATTGTTGCTCATAAATGCCAAAGTTGCACAAGAACACCTGAAATCAGAGGGAATCCCTGGGCAGGAACTGTAAGGTTGTTTCCACTGGTGTCTTTTAATTTCACAGTCTTATAATCAAGACTTGACTACTAGTCCTAAAGGCAAGATTCAGTTTCCTTCCAACTTCCAAAATGTAGAGATTTTTAGAAGTGTTCTTTTCTTTGACTCAAAGAAATGGATAGTTTTGCTCACTGACCTGCTGGCCTGGCTTTCATCTGCCCTTCCTCCCTTCCAGGCCATACGGGGCAATGCCATAGACCGGCACCTCCTCGGCCTGAAGCTCCAGGCTATCGAGGATCTCGTGAGCATGCCAGAGCTGTTCATGGACACAGCCTATGCTGTTGCAATGCACTTCAATCTCTCAACCAGCCAGGTAGGACAGAAGTGCTTTCTCTGCTTCTTTTCATGCTTTTCTTCTCCACTTTTCTCTTCCATTCTGTTAGAAACAAATCTTCTTTTGGGGTCAGGAATTTTTAAGCCAGCTGCCAATCCCATAAAGGTGCAGGTCTGACCTTACAGCTGCCACAGTCCCTCACAGCCTTGTAAAAACTAACCTAACCAAAGCCAGGATCACCACAAGTGTTTGGGGTCTAAATGCAAGTGAGATCAATGAAGCCAGCTGCCAGGACAGCTTCATCTTATCTGCTGTGCTCTGATTCTTACTTGTGACTTACTACAAGTTTATCCTGGGGAGAAGCATTCCTTTGGAAATGCAGAGGAAGACACATTGCTTCTAAATGGTAGGATGCAGCAGCAGTGTGGTGGGAGGTGGGGCTGACCAGAGGCCCTTCAAGAGCACTTTAATGAGATGAGTTTCCTGCAGACAGAGCTGTTTGCATTTGATGGTTTCCCTTCTCTCTGGCTGGTCAGAAGGTTTTAATCACATTGTCTCCACAGGTCCCAGCAAAGACAGATTGTGTGATGTGCTTTGGTCCCGTGGTTCCAGATGGCTATGGAGTCTGTTACAACCCCATGGAAGAGCACATCAACTTTGCAATTTCAGCCTTCAACAGCTGTGCTGACACGAACGCCGCCCGCATGGCACATTATCTGGAGAAGGCACTGCTAGACATGAGGAGCTTGCTCCAGGCTGCTCCCAAATCCAAACTGTAAGAGCCAAACGTTGATGCAAACCCCCCCTAGTTAAAGGGGCTATGCCTCATGCACTGAAGTTCCCAATTCCTCAGACAATAATTGAGAGAACAGCTGCCCCTGGAACCTAGGAAGGCTTCTACCATTTGTTTTCAGCAAAAGGTTACACAATAGTCATCTGCAGACACCAGACTCTGTAGTGAAAGGAAACAGTCTCAAGCCAAAGCAGAACTGACTGGTCCTCTCCCGTCAATGCAAAGTGCACCTTCCTGTCCTCAAAGAGGACTCAAATGTGATTTTTACAAAACTTACTATAAAGGAATACAGAAAGCACAGTCCTTACCAGTATCTAAATCCCTTTGGTGAGGAAGGCAGTACTCCAGGAAAAGCAGGGAATGTTTATTGTGTGATGCAACTACTGTTAAGTCTTCCGAAGAGCGTCTTTCAAACTTGACTGAAGGTTTTTCTGCTGCTCCAGCAAAACTTCACCACTGAACTTTGGCAAGGGGAGAAAGAAGTTAAGCCAGAGCAGATCCAGCCTTGTTAGAGTGCACTGCACTACTCATCCCAGGCACTCCAAGCAGTATCTGCTACAGGAACCTTCCCTTCCCCTCGTTTTAGGACACTGGGATCTCCCTTCTGTTGCACTGACCTTATTAACAACAGAACGTGGCTCGCCGCAAACTAAGGTGGTTTTTATTGGTGTTTTGTTGTTGTTGCTCTGGCCTGTTTGTTAAGCTTGCTGCTGTGGTCCTGCCATTGATCTTCCAGCTCAGTCTAAAGATTTTTCCCCCACAAAGCTTCTACAAAACTCCTCTCACAAAGGTTTTGCCAGCTTTGGCTTCACGTCTGCAGAGATAAGGGACCGTCTATGCATTCAGCAGGACAATTGCTAAGCTTTGTACCTTTCTTTGGAACTAAGGAAAGGAAAAAGATGCTGATTCTGCCTACCAGCCAGAAGGCCACGTGCCTCACCTCCTTCAGGACTCACATGTTTTATACCTTGCTTTCAGAAACAGCCTTTTTGTGCACAATGCTATGCCTGAGCTGTGGACAAATAAGGACGTTTCTAATCAGGAACTCCAAACATTCTTTCCATTTCTGGCCCACAGAGTTAAAACCTGTTAAGGGCCAAAGGAAAAACAGCTGCAGAATCACCCTTCTTTCACAACACTCTGCTTTTAACAAGGCAGAAAATCTTGAAAAGCAGGAAGCTGGGAGCCTGTGGACACTGTAGATGTTTGTGCACTGTGGCAGCCACTGTTCCTGCAGTATCAGCACCTTTCCTGCCACTCTTGGGAGTTATTCCTTACTGAAATATTACTCCCAATTTGTGCCAGCTCCATTCTGTAAGAGAATGATCTCATGATAGTGTTTTCATGTTCGGTTGACAAACTTGAGACAGTAAAAGATGATATATAAACACTAACATACAATGTTAGCATAGGAACTACTTCCAACCAATCCTGCCAGAATCCAAGCTCCTGACTACACTTTCATTTAGTAAAACTGTATGGTAATAAGGAATTCTAGTGCTGTGTCTGCAACAAGAATTCTGTATTTAAATTGCACACCCTTCAAGATATCTCTGCTGGGATATCACCATAGACAAGAAGCATTAGGAGTGTGAGGGCCTGTGGTTTTTTTTTAACAGGGAAATAATTGCAAGGGACATGATCAAAGTGCCTTGGTAAACAAACATGAAGAAATTTGCACTAAAGCTGTTTAAAAGGAAAAAAAAAAATCCTTCTAATTTCCTTCTTGAAAGACAAGCCAATGCTTTGGCATTTTTTTCCTGAAAGGATGTTATTTCAAAGCTTCTATCTCACACCTAAACAAACCTTAAAGAAGAAAATTTAACTGAAACTCACCTGCACAGCCAGTGATTGTATGAACTGTCACTTTTACATCATCTACATGGGTTTAGTTATCTTTTTAGAAGAATTCTGAATGGAGTGAGACAGCCTAAAGACACGAATAGGAGCACTACAAACCTGCAAGCACCCACCTCCCTGCTCTGTCAACTCCTCTGTACCAATTAGACTGAAAACTGCAAGAGGATAACTCAGTATTATCAAACTGTGATTGTGTAAATAACTAGAGAAAAGATCAAACCTTACCCAAATTACATCTGGGTTTATGGAGCCTTTTAGTGGTAAAAATACTCTTTTTACCAAAGTAATCCTGCCCCCATACTGAATCAGCCTCTGTTGCCAGGGGATGAGTTATTTTTCCATGTCTGCAATGCCTTCAAGCACAAGGAGTGCCACTGAAGCATTTGAGACTGGCCCTTTTCCACTTCTGTCTCAAAGGGGGAAGGCTCTCAAAAGGAAGTGCCTATTAAAGATTAAGCATAAGCATGTGCTGCTGTGACTGTACCTCAGAAGATGGGATTGATCTCTCCTGGATCTAAATCTGGATATCCCACTAGCTTCAGCAGAGTACAGCTGCAAGGAGCAGGCTGTCCCACTGCAAGAGATACAACATTCATAACCCACTTAATGCATCCTTGCTGATACACAGAGCTGAAATTCTGATGAATGAAGCTGATTTCTGAAGTGCTTGAAAGGACACTGCTAAAACCATTACAAGGTTTTTTCCTTTCAAAAGTCTTTTCTTATTGTACAAGTTCTAAAATGTGATGTCCTCCTCATTTGTACCTTTTAGATTTTTTTCAGCATTGACTTAAAATTGTTCTCCCTGTTTCTGACTGTTTGATCCAGAGATTAAAGGCAAATAAGGTACAAGAAGCTAAAGCTCCAGAAAAGCTACCGGTTTGGAACAAACAATTTAAGGAATTCATAGACTGAAAACATTTGGATAACTCTTGGGGTTTGAGTGCAATTTTTGACACACCTGGTAGTGTTGCATGCTTTGCTGGTTAGCTGTGTTAAAATCCTGTTTGGGTTAAAGGGATCCACGTCATGTAAAGTTTGGAACCGTTCGTTGAATAAACTGAGACACAATAAACAGATAAGTGCTACAAAAGGGCTTGAATCTCCTCAGACACTGCAGAAGTTACATAACTGCCCTCATTGGGAGGATGTTTGTGTGGGGACAGCAAGAACAGGGAACCGCAGCATTCTGTCACCTTCCTTTTTATTGTCTTATCTCTGTCCAGCCCCCTGGAGTACAGGGGAGGAGTAGAAAGCATCTGCTTGCAAAGCCACATATTCCAAAGAAAATATTCCATTTCAGAAAACTAGTGGCAGGAGACTTCATACAAGTGTAGGATAATAAGGCAGAACTCAAATCTTTTTCCTGCACAGCACCATTTAGTTAAGAAAAATCCATGGAATCACTAAGGAATTTCTACTGTATCAAATATTGCAAAGATTTCTGAAAAGGTACAGCAAAAGTAGGCAGAAGATGCAGATTACAAACAACTCACAGAACAGAGGAGAGTTTATTACAGTGTCTTACAAGAGCTCTTCTTCCTCTCCCTCAGTCCTAAGAATTACTGTAGGAAGGTTGGGTTTGAAGGCAACATGAAGTGGAACAGCTTTTTACACTACACTGCTCTCCATGAGGAGATGAACCCTCTTCCCTGTGCTCTAGTTCTCAATAGGTGCTTCCAGGTATAGCTTTTCCAGCAGTTTGTCGTAACAGCTCGAGAGGCTGGGAAGTGCTAAGCCACTCCTGAAACAATCCTCTCTTTCAGCCCTGGCCTTGGGAAAGAGAGCTGTGATCGCCATTCTGGCTTTGTAAGCTCATTCACAAGAAATACAAAGAGAAAACAAATGGTTTTGAAAGACATAAGTGATTAGTACCAGTTTTCAGACTGGAACATATGGTACCAGCCTGTCACAGGGCCTGTCTGGTGCCCTGTCTCATCCTAACAGAGCTGGTCTAAGTCAGATCAAATGTCCTTGTGAAAGCTGCAAGATGCCTCTTTATTATGATGCACCTTCAAAGCAGATCCAGTGCTCAGGTCCTTCAGATGTTACAGGATTGCTCGTGTTATGCAAATACTAAACAGTTCTTAAAAAAAAATAAAATATATATATATATATATACTTGCTGTGACAACTGACAACAGTTAATTTACTACCCATAGGTACTTAAACACAGAAATTTAAACAGCTTTCATTCCTGATCTGCATCAGGACCCTTTCTGCAGTTAACACTCTGGTTGTCCAACAGCACCTCCCACTCCACACGAACACAGAAACTCCTATAGCAACAGGCACAGATGAAAACTTAAAAAAATAAAAAAAATTAAAAAATAACCAAGATGAACAGAAAAAAAAAAAACATCTCACTTCAAGCAGCTTTATAATGCAGGAGTCTGATTAAAGTGGAGATAATAAAACAGGCAGCAAGACCGAGATGTGACAGTCATTTTACCTCTGCTCACATGACTGCATCGAAGGCACACCGATGACCTTTGAGCCAGTTCAGAAGCTGTCCTTTTATCTGTGAAAGTTCAAGTCAATTGTGCTTTGAATAAATACTTCTCTGTAGTTACACTCGAACTGCTGCATTATATACTAGAAATACAGAAAGTGTCCATGCACAGCCCTGAAGCACTTGGAGTTTAGCCCTTGCCAGGTGAACTCATGGGTCACAGAGGTCGGAGGCATCACCAGCACACAGAGATGGCAGGCACACTCCCACAGAGACACAGCATCCAGAGAGCCCACTGGCCAGACGGAGAACCGGGATGGAAGAAGGATGGAAAGCAAAACTTGCTTGTAGGATTTCAGCATTCAAGGCTGCAGAACCACCCCCCCCATCAAGCTTCTGTGGTCCTAGCAGAGGCTCCTGCCAGTCACAAGTTCCCTACTTGGAGTTCACGGCTGGGTTCTAACAGGACTCTTCAAGGAATAATTCAGAGAGCAGCTGAGCTACTTATTAGTCATTTGCCTTGTTCATTTATGGTTGTCACTGTGTTCGTTCCTAAAAATCCCTCCCTTCAGCTGTAACAGAAAAAAAAAATTAAAAATCCAGTGCTTAAGACAGAGACCAGCAACTGAATTTTGTAAGGCTTTGGGCTGACTCTTGCTGGAGCACAGCACTGCTTGTAACCAATGGGCTTCCCAGTGCCCTCAGCACTCTCAGTACAACAAAAGCTGTACAGATCACAGCAACCCTGAGGTAATAAAAGTGTAAAGGAAGAGATGGAATAAATGTGAGATATGTACGATAACCTTGCCACCTAGAAGAGATTCTGAGAAGGACACTCTTGCTAATTACACAACAGGAGCAGCAGTGGAAAAAAAAATAAGAGTCAGTATATTTGTGTTTTTGCTTTGTTTTACACACACACTCCCCTTAACTGGTATCCGTGCAGGCTTCCCTGCAGAACTGTCACTAGTGTTAAAAATCAGATCTTTATAGTCTGTCTTTCTGTCTGTACAAAGTGCAGTTGGAATTGATTTTGATCTCGCAAACTGGTTGCAGAAAGGAAAGTCTTCCTCTCCCTTCTGTCTAGGTCACCCCATCCTAGTTCCCCTCCCTCCTAAGAAGTTTGTAAGAGTTAAAAGCCCTACTTAAACATGATCCACTTAAGATTAGTTTTGTCATCTTCTTCCAAGGAAAAAAAAAAGAAAAACCCCCAAAAAAAGGCAAAAAACCCCCAAACACACAATCAACACCTCACCCACCCCAAAAACAATAGTTCCATTTAAAAAAATAAATAAATAGTGTGTATATTTCATGCTGGAAAAAAACAAAAAAAAAAGTCACAGAAAGGATTCATTTTTGGTTTTCCCTCCCCCAGAACACGACACCAGGCATTTCCTCCCCCCTCCCCTGACGTAGACAGGATGGTACATTCGACCGGCAATGTGCATCTGTGTTGGAAATGAGCTTCTACTCCTGCACGGTCCCACATGCATCAGGGAGCATCCAGCTTAGCTGCTAAAGCAGAGCAAAGGCTTTCAGGTTTTTGGGTATGGTCCCTGCCTGTTCCTTTGGTCCGTCTGTTTAAAGGCTCCTTTGCTGCTCCCAGGTCTCTGCTCTTGTCTGTCTCCGTTAAAAACTCTGGTCCCGCGTTCCCGCGTCACTGGAGCTTCGTTCCCAGCTTGCGCTGTCTGTTCCTGCAACGGCAGCACGGGGGGACAGGTGAGACAGGGCACAACACCCCTCTCAGGGATAAAACCAACCAAACCAGCGGGAAAACACAGGAGGGTTAAAGGAGTAGCTCCACACAGAACTAAAGCTGCGCCCCACATACCCTACAGAGAGATCAGCCCTTCCCGCTCTTCCCAGTCCTAAACAGCCACCCCATCTCCAGTTGTTTATATCACATTATAAACAACTGTTTGCAAACACCAGAGAGCTGAAATACTACTTATATGAAACGTTCTTGAATCCCACATTCCCCAGATTCACCTTTCAGACGCATGATTGTTAACCCACAACTCGGTATCTTTCTTTACTCTGTGCTGTTCTACCCAGGGCAGCAGTTACATATCAGAAAATTAATTAATAACTGCATCTAACAAGTCAAAACAGCAACAGCTCCTCCACCCCACAACAGAACTCACCTTGCTTCTGCTCTCGTGACTGTGTACTCAAACCACAGGATGTTGGGAATGAGGCTGGTGTCTCGGATTAAAAAGAACTCTGAAATTGGCCTGAAAATGGACAATGTGGGGGGAAGGGGGAAATAATTAGACTTTCTCCACCATGATTCTGATTTAACAAAAACCCAACCAAAACAGAAAGGAAAAGAAACAAAATATGCTCCAGAATTAACAGTACTGTCCTATCACTTCAGGCTGGGAAAAGGATTCTTCGTTACATTTAATCAAAAAACTCTTTTCTTTCCTTATACAATATTTCCTGACTATATTGCATGTAAATGGCTTTGCAATTTTACTAGGTCATTAGACATTCATTAAGAAAGGTCTATTCTGCTTGCAAAGCTCCTCCAGCACTGTGCCACACCTCTCAGCTTCAGCAGGGCTTTACAAACGTAGCAGTTGATTAAATTCCCTCTCTTCCCCACCCTTAAATCGAGGACATATGATCCTTTGTATAAGCATGCACAAGAAAACATGGAGGAACAAGTAGGTTACACAACAGTCAGTATGCAAAACTGGGACAGAGCCCAGGAATTCTCATTTCTAACATCTGTAACAAGCCTGCACAGAATAAAGAGCCTTACCACGCAGCTATCCTCGGGAAGAGAGGAGTTAGGATCTCTTGTGTGAAGGCAAACCAGGCTATGGCCATAATGCTTCCTGCCACACCTCCATATAGGACTTGGCTCCAGGTGTGGTAAAGCAAATAAACCCTGCAGTGGAAGAGAAGAGTCACCAGACAGGCTTTAAAACAAGAGGAGGCAAGACTCGAGAGCTGAGGCTCCACTGGACCCACAGATGCTGTGGGTGAGTTATCTCGCAGATATTAAAAGGGGGTATTTTTTTCAATAAAAAGGCTGGCAAAAATAGTGGGGGGAAAAAAACTGGGAAAAACTCTTCCCTGCTACAGCCATTCAGAAAGCTGCACTGTTGGCCTATTATCTGTGTGCTGGAGCTACATTCAAAATTCTTTTCACCCATATATCATAAAGCTATTATGATCATCTTATCTGACCCTCTGCCTAGCACAGGCCACTTGATTTCCTCTGATTTTTTTTTTTTTTTTTAAATTAGACTACGTACCTGTTACAAATTTAAAATAATCAGTAATAAGGAATCAGCTGTAATGTAGAGTCAGCTGTGCCAACAGGTAATTATTTTCCTGTGAAAAACATGGCCCTATTTCTAGCTTGAATTTGTCTGTTTTCCAGTCACTGGAGCTCACTTGATATTGTGTGTGTGTGTGTGCATATAACTGTTTTTTTAAATCCACTAAAGGGGGGGAAAAAAACATGATCAAAGTTTTGTTTTCTTTATTCATCTTAATACAAATCTTGCAAGTCAAACAGCTATAAATGTTTTGATTAACTAATGCTCAAGCAAAACAATCAGATTGATCAACTGTAGCAACCCATGTGCTGCAGAGGCCTCTGTGCCAAGGCATGGGGCAATGATTCCATGATTAGTGCTGGAAAGAGGGCGAGGCAGCGAGGCTGGAGCATGGGAGTGGAGCCCATAGGGAACTGCTACAAGCTCAGCTGATCTGGGGTTTTATAAATGCTCCTGTGAAGCAGCACACATGCAGCACCTTTGCTCATTGGAAGGGTCTCGTGGCAACACAGCAACTTCCACAAAGCCCCGACTTGTACAGCGCAGTCGAGAATTGGATCGGAAAAGCAGGATAAGGAATGACGGGGCTGTGACAGGCCACGGGGCTGTATGAGAGCATAAGACAAACAGTTGCTCCATACCTACTATATGAGACTAACAAAGCCACTGTGACGAGGCAGATGGACAGCACATGTCGCCATAGTAAATCCAGAAACCTCGCATTGTTTGTTTGGTGCATTCTGAAAGAGATGGAGAGCCATTAGCACGGGGCAGGGAGCTGAGCAGGCCTTACCTCTGTCCTCACTCCCTTGGGAACCCTAGGAAAGCCCTACTCCAGTGGGGCCACGGGCAGCTTGACCCCATCCCAGCAGCGACCTGTCCCACGGCAGCACTCACAGAGCAGCCGCAAAGCCGCTCGTGTGTCTCTCCCTGTCAACAGGGCTTGCTGTGATGGAAGGCAGAACACTCAGTTACTGCAGCTGCTGTGAGAGGCACATGCTGAGCATATGCAACAGGGAGCCAAGACATCAGAGTCCCTCCATCACCCACAGAGCCAGGAGGGACTGTGAGTTGTCTCCCTCCACACGTGGAGCCGCAAGGCAGAGCCATGCCCCAGCAGGAACCTCAGGAAAGCACAGCACAGCATGTACACCCTTGGTAAGGGAGCTGAACTAAATGGGTCATGCAAGTGGGCAACAGGTATTACCTAAAAGATTGCAGACAAGCCCACTGACAAACTGAGTAGACACATGAGAAAGCAGCTCTTCTTTCCTCCTCCCTATTCTCCCCCTCTTCCCTCACACTGGGGGACCATCACAGCTTAGAAGAAGAGAACTGGGAGACCTGTACCCCGACAGGTAAAAAAGGAGGCCCACCCACACCCTCCAGTTTTCAGCCTTGGTAACTCCAGCCCTACATTCAGATGGAGACAGACATGCTCCATCCACCCAGGCCACAGTAAATTGTGTAGGGCCTCAGATTTAATTCCTGGCACCTAGCAAGGGAGACCACGTATTTCAGGTGCTTCAACATATTAACTGCCAAAACCTGAAGTGGAATTTTTACCTTAAATAAAGGAACAGAAAGGAATAGACAGAGAAAAACCACATGAATTGGGAGTGGCTGGACGGCATCCCATATTTTGTGGTCACTGTTGAATGGGCTTCTGGGAAAAGAAGAAGAAAGAGTATGGTCAAAGGCCTACTCCGTACCCAGCAGCTGGAACACAACAGATGTGAAGCCAGAACACTGCTGGAATATGTGCACACAGTCCACAGGACACATCCCTGCCAAAACCAACATGAGGCAAAGGGGGAAATACCCTCCAACCCCTCACAGTCAGCACTCCACTCAGAACCCCACTGACACCACGACACCACGGTCCGTTCCCTACCTTCACACGGCCGAGGCTCCCGGATTACATTTTTTATTAACCAGTTCACTCCCTCGTTGAACGCCAGCCCTCCCAAGAAAGAGATCTGTGAAGGCAAGACAGCTGTGTCACCCCCTCTAAAAGACCCTTCTACTTACCAGGCTCTCTCTGTCGACAAAACCCCAAACATTATGTTTCTAATTTTCTTTTTCGACTACTAGAGTTAAAACAGCTTCCAAATTCACTACCTGAGGAAGGAAAGCATTTATTTTTCAGCTCACTTTGTGTATATGCAGCTTTTCAGCAGATGATACATAGAATGAGACACAAATGACACTGTACAGCACTTCTGCCAGGACACTTCCATCAGCAAGAGCAGAAAGTGGCATTTTTTTAACAGGGCAGGTTTTTGGGGATTGGCTTTTCCCGATGACCAACAGGGGGAGTGCAGACACTGTTATTTGGGTAAATAGCTTAAAATAAAGGTGACTTTTAAGGCTTTCTGTCTTTTCCCGCTATGCTTATTTTCATCTTGAAGTTGCTGCCTTCAGTTCAAAATGGATCCATGTTCTGAGCTAAGCCAGACTGGTAGCATTTATTTTTACTCTTTAATTCCAAAGCCCATATACCTTCCCTAAATTAGCCCTGCTGCTGTGATCAGATTCCCAGCTGGTGATGACACTCTGCCTCCTTAACACTCAGTCCCATTCCAGATGATGAAGGAACTTTTCACTCCATATCCTGAGCCCCGGGTCAGGCAGTGTCTCTCTCCAGCCCAGTGGTGACTTCCCACATGAAGAACTGGGAATCAACCTCCACAACTGTCTCCTTACCAACACCCAACAAGTCCCTGTATAAACCCATAAATCTGTGCAAGAGTTACTCTGGCTCATTCTCTCTTTTGGGTCAACAAGAAACCTCTGTGTTGCCAAAACTTAACAGCTGCCTTTCCTAGTTAGAAGGCCCATTCCCAGGTCCCTCAAGCCACTGGTTCCCATGACACCGTGGCCCTGTATTAGAAATCTGCTGTCAAAACCCTTTCAGAGGCCCCTATTTTATCTGTTTACTGAGGGTAAATGTTACAAGAGGTTTATACAGAATTTATCCATGACACTGATTCCCAAATACCTTTCAGAGCAGACAGAAAGCATTATGTGCTACAAGAATTTGGACAGAAGAAAGCCTCTTCTGTCCCTGGTATTCAATTCACAGCTGAGAAACAGCCCTTAAAGACAGGTCCACTCCCTTGGGAATCTGTAGGGTTTATTTTGTATCCCCTTTTCCATCTCAGTAGTCCTAAGAAGGTACAGCCTCCTGAGTTACACACACCATTTCCTGCATATTGCTGCCCAGCTTGCAGGAACCTACTAAGTGCTATGATCCTACTGGATCTTGGGAGTGTTCCCACTCTGCAACAGCATTCTTTACTTCCTCAGACATCTCCCTCGATGGTTTTGGACAGATCATGTACAAAACACACCACAGAGCAACAGAGAACTCAGCAGAGGCTGAGCAGCCTTTTAACCTGGTACTGGTGCTAAGTGTCTCCTGCTGTTCTGTGACAGGAAGATGCCTTACCTAAGCTTGCACTTTGAAGAGAGAAAAACAAGTGTGAACACAGGAGCACCAGGTGACAAAGGAAAAGGCTTCAGTCAGAAGGAGAGGCTGGGAAGGGAGAGAAGGACTCACCGTGTGAAGCTCTCTCTTGAATATGATGAGTGTTACAAAGCCAACAATAATGAATATTGGACCCAGACTCAAATAAGCTAAAAGCTGACCAGAGAAATCACCTGGGGAAACAAACAAGAGACACAAATCAGTTTGAACTTCACAGGTAACTTGCCTGCCATCAGAGCATGGCTCAGCTGGAGCCCTGGATCACTGGGAGCAGAGGGGCAAACCTGGGTTGCAGAGAGACCCAGAGGAGCCAAGGCAAGGAGACAGCAATGCTCACACACAGGCTCAAAATCAGGGATGAGAGGAGCATGACATCCTTCAGCAGAGATTGCTGCCACCCAGTTTACAACAGTGACCACGGTGTGGGCCCAGAGTCACTTTAATCCAACATAAGCACAGGCTGCTGCAAAAGAGGCAGCATCTTTCCCTCCCCCTCATTCATTTTACCTCCCTATGCCAGCAATTACCAGCAAACACTCCCCAAACAAATCCTTTCCCACTCCCTTACTAAAATGGGTTAGTTTTCAGCTGGATCAGCTTCCTAATCTGTCTCACCATGTGTCTGCATGAACACTAGCATTAGCAAAATGGGGAGGAAATAAATAGCTAAACATAGCAGGAGATAACAGGGGAATAAAGGAGACTCTGCCTTTTTAACCACAGCCCACTTGTATCACAGAGAGGGGCTCTGACCCTCCAAACCAAGTAACTAATGGTCGAGTTGTCCCCCAGGGAGAATCAGGGAGCAGCAGTGGGACCTCACAAGAGGTCATAAGATCCCTCAAAAGCTTTATCCTGAATGATCCCAGACACAGAAATGGGCAGCAACAGTAAAGAGCAGCTGTGTGTTTAGATCCATCTTTCTCTTGCCTCTCTTCCCAGTAAAGGGACACACACAGAGAAGCATTTTGAGAGAAGATGGCAGCATAAATTCCAGGGAAACACAAAAATGGAGTAATTTTGCTCCAAGATCAGCAGTTCATATCAGAGGAGTGAGAACTGTCTACCTGAGAATCTTTAAAGATAGAAGTCACCACAAACCCATCATATGAACCCAGTGAGCAACCAAAGACACGGGTACTTTGTGTATTGGTGCTGAGGCCAGATCCTCTCCATCCCATCACTGAACACAAAAGGATCAGCCCCCACACAAATTTATCCTTCCTCTCTCCTCTCTGAAGGAAACAGGATGCCTCTGCAAGGCTGAGCATTGGACTCATTCCTAGATCAATTCCACTGCAAGATACTGAGTCTCCCCAGCCCACGCACCCACATTTTAAAGCAGCACTTGGCAAAAAGGACTTTAACCTCAGTCTCTGAGTGCTGGGATTGATAAAGAAGTTATTGCCCTGCTGCAACAAAGTTCATGCTGCTGATGGTATTGCCACATAGCTGTGGTTACACCAGGTACAGTGCACGGAAGCCTCTGGAATCCCAGACTCTAGGTTAGATTTGGGAACCAGCAACAGCATAAGCAAGGATTACTAGGAGGAGATTCAGCCTGCACCAGTGAAATTAGGAAGATTTGGAGGACAAAATCCCCAAGCACGCTGGGCTTTCACTGAAGTGAGGTTCTATTTTGGTTTTAACCTGAAAAGCATCGGAAGACTCCGAATTTGAAACTTTTCCTGCACCATATGGCAGCTTTGCCTCACATCAGGTGGGTTCCAAATGCTCCCAAAGCAGAACGGCAACGGACTGTGGCAACACAAAGAGGATGTGAGAGGATCAGTTACCTGGCAATTGAAAATCAAGCCCCTTATGGTTTTACATAAATCAGAAACTCTCGACAAAATGAATCCTGTCTTCAAGGAATTCATGAGACAAAACACCAGACAATCAAACTACCCTGGAAGCCTTAGGAATACTTTCCAATAGTCTCACTTCCAGCATTACCAACTGAAGAGAGCTCATCATCAAGGAATCACCGCGTTGCAGATCATTTACTCTGTTAACCCACAGTACATAAAGACTCAGCACTTCCAGACTAGAAGCCACAATTTTGTCAAGTAGAAACCAAACCAGATAATTTATCTTCTTGGGGGGTTCTATTTCTTGTGCAGATGGTGGAGGAATACTTAAGCAAGTAGTCTTTTAATTTAAATAGGATCGGCAGTACCAAATTCAAGATCCTCTGTTATGTCACATAACATTCCCAATAAATCAAACCACCCAGACTTCACAGGCACACAACCCCCATTGATTCTGCACACCTGCCTCTCCAACTCTGCCTGGAAACACCCTGGACAACTGGGAAAATGGGAAGATTTCCTGTCATTCTGCAGGGAAAAGGTTTGGCCAGGTTTCTCTCCTTAAATCTGTCCAGAGCGAGAAGAGATCCAAAAAGTCCCAGGGTGGAGAAGCAGAAACCATCAGTCCCAGATGTTGCCTGCAGGCACAAAGTCCTTTATCAAATCTTAACACAAAAGCTCCTCAAACATTTCAGCTGTCCATTTAGAGCAGAACAGATAGCATTAATCATACCTCACGTTACTGTTGCTAACAGCAATTAAACAGGCACATCCTGAAGCCACTTTTTCTAGGGGAGGAGGCAGATAAATAGCTGAGCCCTATCTGAAGGAGCTACAGCAGGAGCCCACAAATGCCTCGCTGGATCAGCAGCTCCAGGCAGAGCTGCCCTAACTAAAGCAGCTCTGAAAGGAGTGGAAATCCCCAGTGAAGGAGGCAGAGTGAGCTCTGAGAGAAAGGCCAGCGCTGATCACCGCACAGAGCTCGGGGGGCCTCCCAGCCTGATTACTGATGTCACTCCCATCTCCTCTCACGCTCCAGTGCGCTCCCAGACCTATTCCCAGGGAAAGGAGACGTGCAGGAGAGCCACGGTTTGAAGTCCAGTCAGATCTAGCAAGCAGCACCCACCCCCTTCTAAAAATTTTCCTTTATTTTACTAAGCTTGGGAATTTTAAATTCCTCCAACCGGTAAGAACAGAGACAAAACCTCTGCAAAAATGCAAAAGGAGAATCTATTTAATGTATACCTTGGGGTTTGTTTAGCTTTAAATTCAGCTTTTTTATAAAGTCCAGCCTTCCCTGGACATCCTCTGGAGCTCCAAAAGCAAAAACACAGAAGGCAATAGCTGATTTTTGGGCAGCCAAGAGATAAGTACGTGCAGCACTATACATAGCTCAGACACACAAGGCTATTTTTTTCAGCCTTCATTCAGCATCTACTTCTGCTCCAATTCAACATTTTACCCAGCATCCTTTCGGTGGAAATATCTGAGCTTCACCACATCAGCTTAACCTGTACAGGATGCAAAAATGTGAATCAACAGCCCCCAAACCACATCCTACCACAAGATTGAGCTTTGCCACCACCACTTCCTATTGAAGCGTCTATTTGTGGCCCTGCTGCTGGTCGTGTGTGCAAGTTGCACAGACATCATGCCGTGTATGTGTGTCGTGGGCATTTACATCCCTAAATATTCATGATCTGAGAGAGCCATTCCCTCAGCTTGCACAAGTGGGACAGGGAAATGATCTTCAGGAGGCTTTAAATGATGGCATAAAGGCAGGAATCAGGCATAACTTCTGCAGGGAGATTAAACATAAACCTCTGCGTTAAAGCAGCCGAACAAGAGAGGGATCTGCTTCTTCCAGCAGATACTGCTCAGGTATGGAATGAGCCCTGACTTGTGAGCTCCCACCCTGCACAGAATCACAGGAGGGTTATCAGAACAAACATTCCTATAGGAACAGCACGTGCTGAGCCAAAGCACACACACAGCACCAGCACCTTTGCTCTGATGCACCTCTTCACCCACGGGTCGATTCTGCACACCCGCCCCTCCAGCTCTGCCTGGCTGCAGGAAAATAACCTGGGCAACTGGGAGAACGGGAAGATTCCCTGTCATTCTGCAGAGAAAAGGTCTGGCCAGGTTTGTCTCCTTGAAGAACTTGTCCAATGTGAGAAGAGGAGGTCCAGAAACTCCCAGAGCTTTACGAATCCCAGCTGCACTGAAGAGAGGAAGTTTTTTTTGTTTTCTCCAAATAATAATAAAAAACCCCAAACAAACCAGGAACTCAGTGTTTCTCCAGTGAAACTCACCCTACAGACAGGAAGTTCCTGAAGATGAGTTTTAAGCCTGCAGCACAAATTCATCCCATGCAAAGCAACGAATAAACAGCCCTAATTGTACACATGACATGACAGGCTTTAGTTCAGTTGTTATCAAACAAAACCCCTCAGACTCAGCGTAAGCCAATACCTTCAGAGTGGCATCCAATGCTCTGCAGCAGTGAAAAGGGCAAGAAGAACATTTTTAAGAGCAAAACAGAAGTTAGTGTTACAGCACTACAAAAATTTATTATGCAATTCTGGTGTCACAGCTAAAAAGGGAGAGTAGACACAGGAAAGGCAAATTGAAAGAGGACAAAGATGTGACTGCAGCCATTCAGAAAACATCAAATAACTCAGATTTTCAGCTGGAAAAGGAAAGCAGAGGATACAACAGTTCCATAAAGTCATTAATTATAGGGAGAAATGGACAGCAAACAATTGTTACCTCTCACTGCACATGAGAAAGAGTGTGTTTGATGGAATTACTCAGAAGAGGACTTAGAAAAGAAACAACAACCACATTAAGCGGCAAAGCTCAGTGCCAAAGATACTGTGAGATCCAAAGCGGAAATGGATTCAAAGAGCAATTAGACATACAGCTTTTATACATCCATCAAAGGACTTAACAGTCCTGATGCAATCACCAGCTCATTACTGGAAGGACATGCAGAAGAAGGATTGCTCCTGCCTACCTGCCAGCAACCCAGCACTGCCAGATCATTCCCTGGTCTCACCAAAGTACAGCTGCTGCTAAGAAAAGCTCCAGGATCAAAAAATTCTGAAAGCAGTAGCAGGATGACATTTTTGCAGACTGGCCTCTGCAGCAGCATGCCTTAGCACACTCAAGCAGCGCTGCCATGGCTGGTTTCTTCTCCCTGTGTCTGATCCTGACATTCCCTAAGGGCAGTATTTCAGGTCTCCAAGACCCCATTCCTCAGAGCAGCCTGCAGTTGATTGCCACAGCGTTCATCTGCTGTTTCTCAGTTATTTTGCTCCAAGTGGACATCACAGCAAGCCCTGGAGAGCTGTGCAGCCACACAGGCAGTAAGGAGGGTTTGGTGCATCACTATTGATAAGGAAATGGGGAGGATCAGCACCCTTCTGGAGACACTCTCCCCTTCACATTTACAAGAAGCAGCCCAAACCCAGGCTTTGTGTGGCAGGCACAAATCAGCAGTGACAGCTCTTCACCCGCTCACAGCGAGCGGGACCGTCACTCGTGGCAGATGAAAGCTGGGCTGGCAGCAGTTCTGTGCTGGAAGTCTTTAAAGACCTGAGATTTTAAGAGCTGGTTGCCACAGAGGCTCAGCAGCCTCAGGATCAGCCAAGAGCCAGAGCATTTTGCCACACAGCAGTGCATGACATGCCAAGACAGCTTAATAATTTATGTTGGTAAAAGCAGGATCTATTTCTCGTTCTGACCCTCTCAGCAGCACGAGGCCACATTAACTCCACAGTGCTGAGCACGCTGCCAGCATCATTATTTTATAAATATACATTATCTAGAAGCTTTATGGACCTGGACTTAAGCTGTACACAGGCAGAACGTAAACAGCTTTCTAAATAAAGTCAGAGCACTTCCCCCAGTTCCAGGTAAAAGCATCAGACCTACCATCTTACTGCAAGTCATTTTGTCAGACCAAAATGTTGTCTACCTAGACTTTAGTAAAGCCTTTGACACCGTTTCCCACAGCGTTCTCCTGCAGAACATCAGTGGGTAAAAAGATGGCTGAGCCCAGAGTGGTGGGGACTGGAGATAAATCCAGCAACACCCCTAAAATCCAGGGGTGTTCCCCAGGGCTCAGTACTGGGGCAGGTTGTGTTTAATATCTTTATTAATGATCTGGACGAGGGGATGGAGAGCACGTTCAGACAGTTCACACAAGTTGGGCAGGAATGCTGATCTGCTGGAGGGCAGGAAGGCTCTGCAGAGGGATCTGGACAGGCTGGATCCAGGGGCTGAGGCCAACTCTATGAGGCTTAACAAGGCCAAGTGCTGGGTCCTGCACCCGGATCACAACAACCCCATGGAACACCCCAGTTTGGGGGAACAGTGGGTGGAAAGCTGGAAAAGGACCTGAGGGTGCTGTTTGACAACAGCTGAACAGAAGTCCAGCCCTGTCACAGTGTCCATCCTCATCCACACATAACCCTCATCTCAGTGCTGATTTACCCCTCCACACAATCATCCCCTCCCTTTGCCTAAGAGACACTCAAGCAGAGACTGACATCGAGTTATGTCACATTGCTCAAGATCTGACAGATAACCCTTGTGCAACAACTTCCACCACATTCTTTCCCAAACCAATCCAACAAATGGAGCACAGGACGTGCTCTGTGTATCCTGCCAGGTTCAGATAAGGAGGTGAGATACAGAAGTGAATGTATCAGTCCTACTGGGAAGATTATTCCCCATCTCCCCCAAACTGCAAAATTAACATATTTGAGAAGAGGGATGGCAGAAGTGTGTACAGGGTGAAAGAAAATGCGAGACAGAAAAGGAAATGCCAGTACTTCACATAAAGTACCTCAGAAAACCACAAAACAGCCATGAGAGGGAGGGCTAAGAAATAATGTATCTCTAGTGCCAGATCTTTTCAGTGTTGTGACATTTCAAGTCTCCTGGCTAAATGGGCACTTTCAACCCAGAAGATCCCTAAGCATTTTAGAAGTTCTTAGAACTGCACTACTGAGAGGAGCTTTCATCAGGAACTAAAATCCAGCTGTCGAAACGGGACATACAGCAACACAATGCAAGTTAGGGGGGACTCCCTGGGAGAACTGGAAATACTGAGAAGTATTAGTGTTAACACCAAATTGGGATTTTGAGCAGATGCCCAGTACTAACACTCTGACACTTCGTTTTTTTATTATCTACAAGCACCTAAAACCAGCAGAGAACAAAGCACCTGAAGAGGAACTCCAAAGGACCACAGTTGCTGATGAGACACCACTTATGCTGCTCTCTGAACACAACCTGGTTCCTCCTGCACACCTACAGATCAGGGATTCATCCCACCAAGCCTGGGTCAGGCTGCTCTGATGTGCAGCACCACAGGGGTCCAGGGGAACAGGATCTTTATGGATCACACCTGTCCCAGCTGGAACGGCCCATCCTGCACTCAAGCACCCGCCTGGACCCAAACCCACCTTGCCACGAGCTGAGCTACAGCACGCCCTGTGCCCGGAGTCCTGCAGGCATTTCCCTCAGCACTGCCTGACTGAAGTGCTCCCAGAAAAGCCACCAAGCCCACCTCGGGGACATGGCCACGGTGCCACTGCCCTGCTCCCAGCACTGCCAACAAACCCACCCGGCATCAGAGCCTTCCTCAGAGCCACCC
Organism: Lophotriccus pileatus; assembly: GCA_035583135.1. Taxonomy (NCBI): domain Eukaryota; kingdom Metazoa; phylum Chordata; class Aves; order Passeriformes; family Tyrannidae; genus Lophotriccus; species Lophotriccus pileatus. Next base: position 5,430,455 of record JAWWES010000038.1, read on the forward strand.
CGTCGCTGCCCCACTCCCAGCGCTGCCACCAGACCCACCCGGCAGCCAAGCCCACCTTGGGGACAGTGACAGCCTGCCACCCCTACTCCTCTCGCAGCTCCCAGACCCACTGGCAGCCGAACCCACCCCGGGAACACGGACCACCCTGCCACGGCCCCGCTCCCTGGGGTGCCACGAGGCTCCCCGGAGCCCGCTGTCCCTGTGTCACAGCACGCCAGGCCCCCAGCACGGGAGGCGGGGAGGTGACACCGACCCCACCGCGCTGCTGCGGGGAGCGGCGCAACATGGGTGGGACCCTCGCCTCGAGGCCGGGGGGCTGCAGGGGGGGCAAGGAGGCGGTGTGGAGCGGGGAGGGCGGCACGGGAGGGCGGCACTGGAGGGCCGGGACGGAGCCGCCCCCTCCCCGCGCCCGTGCCCCTCCCCCCCCCCCCCCCCCCCCTCCCCGCTCCCTTCCCCGTCCCCCCCCCGCAGCCCCCTAGCCCGGCGCCCCCCACCGCGCATGCGCACCGCCGCTCCCGCCGCGGCTCACGATCTGGCAGCGCGCCCCGCCGCCCCCCGAGCGCGCACGCGCGCCCCGCCGCCCCAGCGCCGCCGCTCAATGGCTCACTATTTGGCAGCCGCCAGCCCGGCCCTCGGCGGCGCCGCGGGGCGGCGGGAGGGGCCCCGCCGCGGGGCGGCGGCGCGGCGCGGGGGGCCGGCGAGGGCGAAACGGAGCGTTACCTGCGGGATACTCGACGTGAGTGAGGGAGACTGGCCGCCACAGCGCGGGCAGCGAGCACTCGCCGACTGCGGCCATCTTACCCGGATACCGGGCCGGGCCGCCGCGGCCAATCGGGGCGCGCTTAAGGGGCGGCGCGGCCAATGGGCGGGGGCGCGGGGAGCGGCGGGCCAATGGCGGCGCGCAGCAGGTGAGGCGCCGGCCAGCCCAGCGCCGCCCAATTAAACACCCGGCCCGGGCAGCGCCGCGGCCAATCGGCTGCCGGCACCGCGGCCCAGCAGGGGGCGGGCGCAGGGAGCGGCGCAGCCAGTCGGAAGAAAGGCGGGCGGCAGAGCGCTTCGTCATTGGCCGGAAGGGCGGTGCGGATGAGCCAATCAGCGGCTCGCACGGGCAGCTGCTCTCAGCCAATCAGCGGCGGCGCTGGCGCGGCGGGCGCGGGGCGCTGAGGCGGGGGCTCGGCGGGAAAATGGCCGGGCTGGGTTCCCCTCACAGCCCCGGCGGGGACAAACCGGGCTCCCCGAACAGCCCCCACAGCCCCGGCGGGAACAGCACAGGGTGCACTCACACCCTTCACAGCCCCGGAGGGGACAGCCCGGGCTCCCCGAACAGCCCTCACATCCCCAGGGGGAACAGCCAGGGATCTCCTCACACCCCCAGCGGGTCCCGCTCTGGGCTCCCCTCACACCCCTGGTGGGAAAATGTCTGGGCCGGGCTCCCCTCGCACTCTCCAGCAGCCCCCTCAGTCGCTGTTTAAAAGAAAACCAAACCAACAAATCACAATAAAAAATACGTGTTTTTTAAATTAGAATCGTTCATTTTAAAAGGGTATTACTACATTCACCTCCACCTTGCAGCATCACTGTGCTACCCTGAGCACATTTCTACTTGCACCACACAGGAGTGATTCACTGATAAGGTCCCAGATCCGTTGAAAATACATTGTTTTTTTTTTAAATAACACTAGGAAGAAGAGGGATTTCTGCAACCACATCCAGCTCTGTAAAGGATGAGCAGCTCCCCCGTGAAAATAAAAACCTGGAACAAAGTAATAGAATCACAGAAGGGTTTCGGTTGGAAGGGACCTTAAAGCCCATCTCGTTCCACTCCCTGCCATGGGCAGGGACACCTTCCACTGTCCCAGGTTGTTCCAAGACCCTCCAAGCTGGCCTTGGACACTTCCAGGGACGGGGCAGCCACAGCTTCTCTGGGCAACCTGTGCCAGGGCCTCCCCATCCTCACAGGGAACAATTTCTTTACTATCTAAGCCCTGGAAGAAAATCAGGTACATCCCTTAAAGGTTCTGCAAAGGCCAGGCAACACGCAGTCCAGGTGACACCTTTTTTTGGTCCCCAAATACCTTTAACTCCTGAAATCACCCCCTTTGAAGACCAAGCTAAAGGGATATTCCAATATGCGACCCCAGAGGTAAAACTTACCTGGGGAGCCTGAGGAAAAGCAGGACACAGACAGTGCAGCATTGCAAGAGTGAGGTACACGAGCAGCATTGCACAGAAAAGCTTTCAGAAGGCAAATCCACCTTCAGACCAACCCACCAACGTTAATTCAATTTAAAAAAAAAATAAAACTTAACTTACAGAAAAATAAATATGCAAGAGCACGGCAAGAAGTGATAAACACAGGCACAGGGTCATGCCTTTAATGTGTGCCAGGAAAGCACATGGACCATGATTTCCATCCCTTAAAGTAAGATTTCAGAACAGGGAGAAATCTCCTTTTCCTGCAGTCGTAATATACCTGCTTCAATTATGATTGTATCCCATTAAACTCAACAGGCTCTTCAAACTGACACTCTCCTCGGCATGGCAAGAAGAAAAAAACAGCATTAACGTCTTATTATTTGGAAAGAAAGAGCAAATATTTACTGCAGGAGCTCAGTTCATCACAGAAGACTGCTATGAGGGAGCATGAGTGATTTACTGCTTTCATTATTCAAGTTAAATAAATCTCCTCCTTTCCAAGCTATTGAATGTAGAGTTATGCTGGCAGAGTGGATTACATTTGATCTATGTACCATGACAAGTACTGAAAATTGTGGGCTTCATTGCTGTATTCACCCACTCCTTCCTGAACAGGAGAAAAAAAGTGTCAATACACGGGAGCAGCCTTTGCTCTGCTCCTCAGCATAAGAAAGCAGGGAGCTGCTCCTGAGCTGTAATGAGTGTGGAGTCTGACTCCATGGAAACTGAGATAAACTCCTTTTAACTCTTTCAACTAACGATCAGGGTGTGGCACGAGACAAAAATTTTCCTACTCATCAAGATTTTATTTGCATACATCAGAGTTCATGACAGGCTTGCATTAATGCCAGCAGAGGCTCGGGTTTTTGGGTTTTTTTAATTTTTAAGCACAGGGATGAAATTTTAATCATTGTGGAAGAAACAGCCTATCTGATCCACTCTGGTTTCTGTATCGTTTGAAAATGAGAGTATTTAAATCTCCTGTCATTGCCTCAGAAGAGCCAGAAGATGAGTTTCTTGCATTGCTCAGCAGATGGGCAGCTCTGATACCAACCCACAGGCTTTGCCCTGGGTTTCTCTCATGCAGTTTGGGAGCCTGGTAAGTGCTACAAGAACTTGGGACAATGTTGAAGAGGTTCTGCTGCTCGCTGGGATTCGTGTTATCACTTCATCACAGCCTGCCCCTCTGCACACACCACACCCCAACACAGCCAAACCACCACAGAAAAATCTGAAAAATGAAACCCCAGAGTTTCCAACCACTGCTCGAAGCACAAGGAGCTGTTTTGTTTATTTTACAGCCTGCTTAGTCTATGGACGTGCCAGTAGACACATGGAAAACTCCCCATGCAAACAAACCCTTTAAGTTTACATTTAAACCCTTTAAGTTCACAATGTTAACTCTGGGAAGAGCAAACCTTGTTCTCTGCCATCACTGGCACCAAAGGTGTCACCACAATTGTCACCTAAATTAGAAACCAAAGACTAAGTTTCTAGCACGTGTTGCCGAGAAATTTAGAAACAAAACCCACAATCAATGAAGGAAAGTTTTATTTGACTTGTAATGCCCACATCCTAAGATTAAAGATATTAAAAAAAAAAAATTAGCTGCAAAGAAAAAAGATAGAAGCAAAACAAGAACAGATTTTTACACCTTTAGGAAATCAAGAAAAAAAATAGGCACAAGTTTACATTCATTAGTTTCAGATATGGCAGAGGAATGTTCTACTGAAGAGGGGTAAATAAAATCTTGTTTTCCCACCTCCCTGTATGAGACGGCACAAGTCATGCTCTTCAAAACCACACTGATCTTGTAGATACAAGGCAGATTTTTCCTCATAATTTTTTTATTAATGTGCTTTAAAGATCCTAAAGACCCTCCTAAAGCCATTTGGCGTAGTCTCTACATACATACTAAAGTACTGAGTATGTACTTTAACCACTGGTGAAGCTTGTTACAACCTCCACATAAAAAATGAAAGTCATGCATATTTTAGATTCTGTTTAAGCATCAGAAACTACTGAGGGATTTTATTTCAGAGCTGCTAAGCCACTTTAAATCCCCATCAGTGTTAAAATCTTGCAAGTGTCAGCCCAGACTGATTTAACCCCTTGAGAATAAGGGTTCAGCATAAAAAAAGGCAAATGTCTCATCTCTAGGGATTCTACCTGAATATGTATCTCTGCTACTAATGCTGAAGAATTTCCTTTGCTAAACACGATATGCTGGGGAAAGGATTTTCTAGGGATCTCAGGAAGCCAGAGGGCAGGCTGGTGTTCTGTCATAACCTTTCACTCTACCCAGCAAAACAGGTGAGTCTGAGACAGTCACCATTTGGGCTGAGCCCCTGCTCAGGGTTGGATCCAAAGGAGCTGAACACAGCAGGTCACTGACCACCACTCCTGAGGCCAAGCAGAGCTTCTTCCATAGGAATAACTCCTCTGAACCCACTGATCCTTGCAGTTCCCTCCAGAGGCTGCAAACACCTTTCTGCCTTTCCTCTCGAGCTACACTGGGACCAGGGAGGGACGAAGAGCAGCAATGAAATGAAACATCCATCCCAGTAAAGATAAAACCAGTTTGTCTCAGCAGACAACCCTGGCTGGGGCAGGGCCCCATCAGTGCTGTGGGCAGAGAGGGAGAACTCAATGCTCAAGAAGCTGCAGAAGTTTCCGAGGCAGAGCCCTCTTTACCTTCACTGGGAGGGCAGCAGTGCCCTGCTTGCAATAAGGGCTAAGGAAAAGAAAAGCATCAAGCTGTAATAAAACAGTCTTCATTCATTGGATTGATTAGGAATTTACAATTTCTCAGCTTAAAAAGCCACAGTGCAAGTTAGTGTTTGCTTCAGGGGGACCCTGTTTCAGCCTCCTCTCCAGCCAGGCTGCAGAAAGCCCAAAGTCAGCAGCCAGTATTCTTGCCTGTTCACAAAGCAGGCAGGCTGCCCGAGCACTGAGGCCAAAGGACACTCAAAACAGTAAATAAATACACATAAAACAACTCTAAAAATGAGCATTTAACAGCACTGATTGTTTAGAATTACAATCCGTCTTGTTCCATTAATCTTCACATTTTTAGCATCTTTTTAACCACTATACAAAAGCTGCTGAAGTGACTCTTTCTTCTAAACCAGCCATACAAGAGCACAAAGCACAATAACCATTATTTTTTTGCAAACTAACTTGCTTTCAGAATACACCATCCTTTTGAATCACACTTTACATGTACCAGGAGTGTCGTGCTAATCCAATGTCCTCCGTTTCTCCTCATCCTGCACACTGCCAGGAGCAAGACACCTCAGAGACCTTTCCTAGTTTCCACTGCTGTCTCTTAAATCCTTCTCATAACAGTTTATTCCATGCAGCCTCACTTGGGGCAGCTGCTCCTCATTTCTGCCTCAGCATTGTCCTGTTTATTGCATTAATCTGGTTTCCAGGATAAGCCACATCAGCCTGATGTGCTTACAGAGCACCAGATGTTACGTGCTCTACACTTACCCTCTTGCAAACATCTCAGGAGTGTTTCAGGGAACCACAGAATGTGTCAGGTTGGAAGGGAGCACAGTGGGTCATCTGGTCCCACCTCCCTGCTCAAGCAGGGTGACCCCAGAGCACATGGCACAGCCACATTTATCTGCTCCTTTTACATCCCCCTGTTTACTTTTTTCTCTATTTACTTCCTACCTGCTTTTACCAGCAGAATCCACACTGGATATCTGAAGAGAGAAACAAAAACAGTGAAGCTCATGTTTTTGTGGAAGCCCTGAAGACCTCCCCATTCCAAGGGTGAGACTTGGAGCTTTATGTGAACTGAAATAGGAGAAAGCACAGGCCGGAGCTCCACTTCATCTGTGACACTGCACTCAGAGGACTCAGCAAATCACTGCAAACCTCACACAAAAAAACAGGACTGCCTCAAGTCAAGGGCATGAAGCTCCGTCAGGGGAGGTTTAGGTTGGGTATCAGGAAAAGGTTCTTCCCCCACAGGGAGGTTGGGCATTGGAACAGACTGCCCAGGGAAGTGATCACAGCACCAAGCCTGTCTGAGTCCAAGGAGCGTTTGGACAACGCTCTCAGGCACAGGATGGGATTCCTGGGGTAGGATTCCTGTGTAGGGCCGGGGGTTGGACTCGATGATCCTGATGAGTCCCTTCCAACTCAGCATATTCTGTGATTCTGCAAGTCCAGCACACTCCACTGCTGCTGTCCCAGATCCAGCTCAGCTCACATCCCACAGCAGCCAGATTCCAGGTGCAGTCAGGATCACAGCATTTGAGGGGATCCAACCCCAGCAGAACCACATCATACACACACCCCCCTTCCATCATCACCCAAAACTACGCTCTGTTAGGACTGACAGACTACCAAGAGTCATTTCCTCTCTAGAAGCTCGACTCCAGCTCTCCAACTATCTGCACACACAACTCCTTTTGTGCACACATCCACCCTCTACACCTCTGACCACCTTGTGCATAACAGCAATAGGCACCATGTTACCCTGTTTCCCTCCTGCTTTTACACACCCCACAGCTCCTACCCAGCCAAAACCTGCTGCTGGCTCATTCTGAAATCCAGCAAGGCACTTCGAGGGATGGTAAACACTTTGTGCATGCACAGGCAGGATGCAAATCCCCTCCTCACACTAACTTGCCTTGGGGGCAAGCACAGACCTCAGCAACCTCCCAAGCAAAGATTACCACAGCACAGACCCCGTCAACTGGTCTGCAAAAAGCCAATTTCCCTAGAGCTTCAGACTGCAGTGCTTTACAGAACTATTTCTTCCTCCCCAGGAAAGAAATCTTCACTAGTCACATTGCATGTGTTAACACAGGGAAGGTAAAAATCAGCAGTAATTCATGTCTGTAGGAACACAGCAGGGAGGAACGGTAATAAAAATCCCAAAGCAAGCAAAGCCTCCTTGAGAAGCTAATGGTCAAGTGGAGAATTTGCTAATGACATTCCTGTTCCCACACCGTAAACATCAGGGATTACCTCCCAGAAAACACACAGGCAAAACAGGAACGTTTGTTCGCCCTGTTCAAGAGAATGGGCGACAATCTGGGCCCGGGGCAGTTCGGGACATAATGTACATATGACACATTAAAAGTAATAATAATAAAAAGAACAGGAAGGTGGAACAAAGAAGAAATTCAAACCATAAGCTGGCAAGTGGTCCTGGATCCATCCCAGCAAACACTACTGGCTACAAAAAGCAGAAGGTCCCGCCAGGTGTGTTGAGACAGTCCTGCTGCCACCACTGCACGCTGCAGGTAGTTTCATCCACCTCTGGGAGGAAAAGGTCCTTGTACAAAAAGTGTTTTCCTCCCCTGACATCAGATGAGCTCCTCCTTCAGTGGCTCTGTTTCCCCGGGGAGCGTGCCGTTCATCTCCGGGGAGCTCTCGGTGCCCAAGTATCCCAGCAGGATCTCGCTGCGCCGCCGCGACAGCTGCAGAATGTCTTCTGCCAGAAGCTGCACCGTCGTGTACCGCACGTTGTCGAAGTCAAACATGTCCTTCAGATACTGCACTATCTGGTGCTGCAAAGGAAAAGGGAAGGTTTACAGTCAGGCGACCTCCTTCCACCTGCCGGTGCCTGGACTGCAGCAAGCGGAAAACCCCGTAACGAATTCTGCACATCGGCCATCCAAGCAAAGACCTGCATCAGGCTGGGGGTTCCACTGGTGGATAGATCCCCTCATGCCTCTGGAACAGGCCAGCAGAGCTCCTGAAGCCAGGAAAGCAGTGCTGATGCCCATGGCGATATCCATGCAGGCATTTAATGGATGCAACACATTCTCATGTCTCACGTCTCCTAACACTATCAGCCAGGACAAGAGGATTCAGGCTTTAAAACCAAATATAAAATCCCCTGTACTCTTAGACAAAATATTCTTTTAGCACATGCACCCCATAATCTTTTCCTCATTGATCTCATCACACATTTTTGCTGTCAGCTATGGTAAATTCTGCTGGGAGTCCTTATCAATCTCAATTCAGCAATCTGCATCTCAAAACCAAGTGACTTTTAAAAGGCTTTTGTAAGGAGTCAAGCTTCTTAACGCCACATCAGTCACCAGGAGCACACACCTGCAGCTCTAAGCCAGCAGACAGGAGTCCCACACAGCCTAGGTACAGAAAAGCCTCCTTACCTTGAAGAAACTGCAGACTTCAGACAGCTGCTGCTTGGGCCCCAGAAAACCAAAGGCTAGAACAGGACTGACATGCTCCGATACGGAGTAGAAATGAGAGATAAAGCCATCTGGTACCTGCCACAGGAAAGGCAAGAATTGGTTGGTCTTCATTCTCAGACAGAATTAGCAGCTTATTCCACATCAGCTACTAAATTCCCTGCCAGAAAGCACTGAACTTCAGTAGCTGAAATGAAGAGCTATTAGGAACATCTCTTCCTGCAGAACTAAATTTATCTTTTAGATCCCTTAAAGGGTGACTATCTTCATGTTTCTAAACTACTATTTCAAGAGGAAAATAAAGAGAAGAAAATGAAAAGCAACCACCAGCCAGCCTTTACAGCCTCTATTTAAAATCTCCAGCCCGCACCAGGGGAAGGAGGTGCAAATATCCAAGCCAGAGCTACTGCAGGACAGCACCAGCACAGCTTCCAACGCTCTCACTTCTCTTTGTGCCACCTCACAGGGCAAACCCTGTGGTACCAGCTGGCTGTGGGATTGAGCTGAAAACCTGCCAGAGGCCACAGAGCCTGTGGCAGAACTGGGGTTGAGAAGTTGCGGCTTCCTGTTCCCCGGGTCCATGAACTCATCACTGTGATACTTTGGAAAGCCACAAATGCAAGTGAAACTCATCAGGTTAATAACTAATCAGCATCAGTGCTGGGGAGTGGAGAAGTGGAGAAGGTGAACATTCCTTGCTCACATTAAGAAAAAGGGAAAATAAACTCCAACTGACACAGTAAAATACTGGCATGGCACTGGAGTAGTGACAACAGGACCCCAGTGCTGTAAAGCAGCACAAAGAATGTGACTCAGTTCAGTCTTCTACCACTTAAGATTTTATATTCTGTCAAGATCCTTTCATCTTCAAATACATTAGATTCTTTCCCTTTTAATTCATTTTGCTTACCATCAGAAGCCTCCTTTTTGCTTTCAGAACTGACCAGCAGGCAGTTGCCAGAGCCTACAATAAACAGAGAGTATCAGTCACTGGGATTACATTAAAAAAAACCCCAAAGTTTACCAACACACTGCCATCAAAACATCAAAGCAGTGGCCCTTTTGTGCCAACAACTCTAAAATGACAAAACTGAAGTGAACTGGAAGCAGATTTAGCCACTCCAGATCCATTCCAGAGAAGCCAAAGGGTTTTTAAGATCTCTAATATGATCTGACATAGTTGCCCAACAGCCCACTATCCACTGTAAACAGACAGCTGTTAAAAGGTGCCTCCCAACCATCTTATTCTCAAGTCTATCAAACTTAAACATGCAGCTGGGGGCCAGGACTAGAGGGAATCACTGCAATTGGAGCTTCAGTGTCTGGTGAGGTACCACCAGAATGAATGGCCACCTGCTAACACACATACTTTCCCCTACATTTTGGTCCTCTTACTCTCATTCACAAAAATATGTGCTGTCATCTTTTAACATCTCCATGGCATCGCTGATAAAGGCCCCCAGAGCAATAAGGTCTGGTTGCCAACGAGATGCTTCCAAAACAAGGAAGGCTTTCCTGGAAACAATTTCCGCGTACCAGAAGATGGTTGCTCAGAGCTCCGGGAAAGCACGGTACTTATAAAGAGAGAATTCAGCTCAGCCAGAGCAGACGAGGTTATGCTCTTTTCTAGCCCTGGCACTGAGCTCTCAGGCTCAGCACAAGGACTCCCTGTTTCACACACCGTCTCCTTGAAGCTGTCAGAGAGCCAGCGGTTGCGCAGCACGGCCAGCACGGAGGAGGGCGGGTTCTCCAGGTCCTCAAAAGCATCCATGAGGATGAAGTCCAGCACAATATCAAAGAAACTCATGCACACCACCTGTCAAAGGAGCAGAACAGTCTGTAAAGGAAACAGGTTTATAAAAAAAGAAAGAGACTTTATCCTACATACCCATTACCACAGAATCACAGGATGGTTTGGGTTGGAAGGGACCTTAAAGATCATCCAGTTCCGTCCCCTGCCATGGGCAGGGACACCTTCCACTATCCCAGGTTACTCAGAGCCCTTTCCAGCCTGGCCACCTCCAGGAATGGGGAGTCCACAGTCTCTCTGGGCAACCAATTATCTTGCAACTCCTCTGAAACTCTGCAAAGATAACATCTTTACCAACCCCTCTTCCCTCCAGCTCCTGCTGAGTAGTCGGCCAGGTCTCTTGTTTCATTGCGTAACGCAGCATCTCCTCGTAGCTTTCCAGGAAAGCTTTGGGATTCTGGGAGAGCAGAGAAACAAAACACTTCAGGAGGTGCAACAGCTGGGGGCACATTTCAGCAAAGTGTGACTACTCTGTTTTGAGCCATCATCAACATCTCAACAGTCACCAGCATGTGGATGAAATGTTCTTCTCACACACTGGACACACTCTGGGCTGGGATGGAGGAACAAGTGTCCCCATGCGCAAGACATAGCTTAGTTGTCACACAAACTTCCTACCTTTTCAGCCTTTGTCATCAGTCCTATCACCATCTGCTTCCCAACCTCCCCAAAAAACAGCTGATTGCTTTCATCCTCCAGCAGCTCCTGCAGAGGGAACACAGAAGCTGTGTGAGCACCTGCCCCCACACAAATCCTGAGCTGGGAGATAAAAAAGGGACAGGACACGAAGCAGTGCAAAGCTGCACACACCAGTGTTGTTAACTTTTAATAAGCTGGAGTCTAGAAAACAAAACTGCTCCCTCCAGGAAGTGAGTTTAAAATTAGGCTGAAAGACTGGAATTGTCAAGAACACTGGAAGCTGCTGTTCAGGCTCCAAACACTGGCAGGAAGAAGATTGTGGGGAGAAGGAAATCTTGCTCCCCCACCTCAGAGGTCTGACACCAGCCCAGTTGAAAGCTCATAAATGGGAGTAAAAGCTTCTGGGCAACTCCGAAATTCCCAAAGTTTAACTTCCCAGAACTAAAGCAGCATCAGTGGCCACATAACCATCACTCCAGCTGGGCACAGGGACCAGGGGATCCTCTCTCTTTCCAAATCAAATTGATCAGAATGGGATTGCAGAATTAAGCAACGGGAGTTTGGGCTGGAGGAGAATGTGCTACCACCTGCCATGGAAACCCGGGAGCCTGGAGCTGTTCTCACCTGGAATGCCTGCCTGACACAGTGCAGCTTCGCCAGGAAATCCTGGTCACTGTAGCAGCCAAGGAGCTCCGTCCTAGAGGGAAAGGAGAAGGATTGTGTAAATTCCAATACTTCTGATGTTGGTGTTCCTACCAACTATTGGTGCCCTAAAATCAAAAAAAATAATTCCCAGTCTGTGCACAGGAGAAAAGAAAAACCACATTCCCTTTGTCCAGCTCCCTGGGGAATCACAGCACCTCTGCCAGGCTGTTACAGTGCAGGGCTATGCCAGTGTCCCAGAACAGTCACACTCCTATTGCTAATTTCCTGGGACAATTTACTCTTTCTTAACATGCATGTCCTAAAATCTGGGGCTAATTCCCCGGGAAGTCCAAACCAGCAGGAAGGATGCTGTGAATTTAGGACCCCAAAGGGTTTCCCTGGTTATGGGGCTGCTCAAAGGCAGATGATGTGTTGACAGTGCCCGAAGGAGCCTCGACACAAGCTGGCCCCTCACCTCAGCGTCCGGCACGCGACCTTCCCTTCCTTCACCAGCTGCAGGGCTTCTTCGTACGCTGCCACCGGCCTGGAGAGGTGGAATGGCATTTCCTCAAAGGGGAGAGAGTCAAAGAGCTGCAGAGGTGGCAAGAGACATGGGGAGAGCAAAATGATCTTGTTAAGTATTTGCAAACACTCAGAGACCGCATACGAGCAAGTTGGGCCTGCTGTGTAGAATCTTCAGCTAGCAAAGTTTGTCAGAGACAGTTATTTCACGCAAAGGTATTTCTTTTCCCACCAAAAGCTGTCTCAGCTCTGACACAGCTCAATATCCCCTAAAATTTACACAGCCAAGCCACCTTAGGTTAGATAACAGTACTTTCCTAGCTGTTATGGTACATTTTCTACAGGAGAAGATGGAAGATGATATAGGAAGTGCTGGTTGGAACAGCCTGCACCACCCCACAAATTAAAAAGCTTTTCCTAACATCCATCATGAACCCTCCAGCTTGGGGCTGTTCCTCTCAGTTTTATCATCTTCCTCTACCCAGATGTGTCTGGTTCTGCTGCCTTTGTGCCTTCCCTCCAAGGAACTGAAGTGTGGCACAGCTGGCACTGAAGTCACCTCTGCTGCAGAGAAGAAGGAATCCTCAGAAGCTGAGCTGTCCTCGTCATCCGTCCGGAGCCGCAGCGATCCGTCCAACGGGAGCATTAAAGTCTTCTCTGGAGGACGGAAAGAACCTGGATGTGTTGGAGTTCATGGACTACCATTCCTCTCTGCTCCTTTGCTCTCCCACCCCCACAAGCAGCCCTGTGTCACTCCTCCATTGCCTGGTTTACAGAAAAGACACAAAACCAGACAAAACCCTGTCATTTTAATGGATTTCCACCCCAGGTGCCATACCCAGATCCAGCAGGATGCTGTCTGATGGGAGTGAGGATCCAAACTCTTCCTGGAGGTGGTAAGCTCGGTGCAGGAGGGTCTCCAGCTTCTCAGCAAACTCCCTTTTCTGGGACTCCTCCTTGAACATACAGAAATGCCACCCTTAGTTAGCCAGCTGGGCAGGGCCAGATTGACAGCACAAAATATGGGAGGGGAATTTGCAGTAAAAATGGGATTTACAGTTTGCAGATTAAATGATTAAAAATAAAAAGAGAGAGGAGTCGTTAATCCTACAATGCAGCTAATAATGCACAGGGAGAAGCTTCTACACAGCCTATTCAAACCCTGTGGCTTTTGAGCTTCACAATTTTGTTTTCCTGTTGAAAAAGGAAGAAAGAACTAAAGAACTTTAACCTGCCATCCAGAAAAACAGGTATTTTAATGAGTTACAGAGCACTTAATTTTCCTGACTTGTGACTTTAGCCTAATTTCAAGAGGAACTCACATCAGGAAAACTGTGTGGAATATAACAGAGTATCCAGAACTGGATAACTGGATAACAGAGTAAGAGTCCTTGGATTAAGGCATAAGCAAAGTTTGCTGTGAGCAACACGGGAGGATAGGGGGAAAAAAAAAAGGGGGGGGAGAAAAATAAGACTTACACAGCATCCTGCCTTCATGCCCCTGTGTTTGCATGAGTATCTCACCCAGAAGACAGAAGCATTAACAAGAAGCACAAAATCTATTTTGATGAGGAATCAACTGGTTTTTAAGGCAGTTTCAGAAATCCTACAGGACTCTTCAAGGAGAGCCAACAACAGCAGAATCCAGATTTGACTTGGATAAACATTATCCGGCACAATAGACAAATGTCCCACAAATTTACTACACCGAGCCCTGTTTACAAGGGACTGGGAAGACTTTTTGCCAGTGGGAACTGGAGATTTGGGAGCACAGCAACTTCCACAGTCCTCAGCTACAGCAGCTCTTTTTAGCTTTGTGGCTGTCACTGAGCTGTTCTAGTCTGGACCTCCTCTTATCCCAGGTCTTCCCTGCATAATCCTCACATCCAAGACAGCAAGGAGCTGTCCTAAAATACCAGAATTCCCAGGAAACTCAGTTGATTCACCCCAGGAAGTGAAAGTGACCATCAAGATCTTCACTTTCAAATGCATTAAAAAACGACAGAGACAGCACTGGCAGGCAAAGCAGAGCTGAATTCATCCCAGCCTTTTCCTACCACAGGCTCTGCCATGGGAGGACACGAGTGACAGTGAGTGACATGAGGCTGGAAGGTGGGTAGGAAAGCTGGGGAATGAGGGGGCGAGACATATTAAAAAGAGAAAGAAATAAAAAACACCCACTCCCCATTGCATAAGGAAGCTGCAGAAACAGACAGCTCTTAAACAGAGTCTGGCCCAACTCTGCCCTTAATTTGCTGTCCTTTTAACCTCCCATTAATCACTCCTTCCAGCAGTCAGGCTGGCCTTTCAGCATGTTCCCCAGCTGGCCACTGCAAGGGAACAGCAGGGACCTACCTCTGAAATGTTCTCAGATATGCTCTCCTGCTGTTTCCTGCTGTCCCAGGGCACAGGGGTGCTGGTACTGGCACTGTCCCTCTGCCTGATGCTCAGTGCCTGTTCCCATTTCTGCAGGGCCTCCTCAAACAGCTCCATGCCTGGAAATGCAACCAAATACCAGCTGTGAGAGTCCCAGGCCACTCAGGAACAGAAGTACAGGATGAGTCTTTGCTCACTCAGACAAAGAGGGAATCTTTGTCTCAATCCAGCAGAGGGAAATGTCTCCCCAGCTGAAAGGATAAAAGTATTTCTTTCCCAATATGGTTTATTTTGGATTAAAGTTGAGGAGAACATCCCCAAATCGGTTAAAACATCAGCCATGTTACTTCCAAAATACTGTTCTCTGCACAAAATGGGCCTGTTCCTCAAGAACAGTATTTTGGAAGTAAATTACTCACTGACAAAATAGATAAATGTATTTTTAGGAGAAGATGGGATTTTTATAACTAACAAGTGACTGAGTTTAAGTTGAGAACAGGAGAGAAGGATTCCTGCCGGAGCTCTACGTTGAGCTGCTGGTGCTCTATGTCAATTCCCACCCTCTCCTTGCTCCCACAGCCGCCCCAGGGTGATGTCTCCCTTGTGCTTGCTTACCTTGAACATAGAGGCTTTCTGCACTGGCATCACCAATGGCTCCAGCATCTCCCATTGCCTGGGCTTCCCACATTCCTGCGGGTGTTGGACTGCAGGAGTTGACAGCCACCATCTGCAGGGAGGGAGCAGAGGGCACCAAACTGAATTCTGTCCAAAGGTAGCCATGGAAAGGCCACATAAACACGACCAACAGATCCATTTTAACAAAAAGGCATTTTTCCTTCCCCACGTTTGCCCTTGTGCTTCCCTGTATTGGTGCTCCCTTGCCTGGAAAGGGGGAGATATCAAGGGTTACTGCCCTCCCCCTGCCTGGGAGACGTGCTCAGGAGGGGAGGCAAGGTGAGAATTCCTGCCCTTCTCCACCCAACACCACAATGGTGCCTTTGAAAGCACAGAAAGTTGTGTGGGAAATACCTTCCCAACCAATTTATGCTGAAGCTTCATTAGGAAACTCGAGCTGTGCAATGATGAGCACGAGCAGGAGAGCACTGACAGAGGTGACAGCCTGGGAAAGCTCCAAAGCAATCACTACCAAGGCACCAGGATTTTGATGGAAAGCTCATGTCAGCCCCAGCTGTCTGTACAAAAACCACTGGAAGTGGGGTGGAAACAACCACAGTCCAAACAAAGGAACAGATTCCCAGCAAAATCACAGCTGAGGAATCCCCAGCGGGCAAGGAGAATCCTCGCTCTTCTCTTTGTAACCAAACCCTCTCCAGGGAGGGCTGAGCACCACAATCCACACAGCAAAGTGGCAGCTTTGTCCAATTTCCCACCAGGGCATCAATGTCTCCTAAAGTCTGACCCAATAAAGTGCTGGGTTCAACACTATCTGTGATCAGTGTTTGCGTGTGGCTTACAGAAACTTGAGCCTGGTACTAGAAAAAAGCTTCAATAATCAGCTCACAGATGAATTCTTGCCCCACCTCCATTGACTGATCCCTGTGGAGTGTTAATAAATCCCTTTGAGATCCAGAACTGCAAATCATCAGTTCACTGCATGGCACAGAGGAGCCCCAGGAAGCAGATGAGACCACAGGTAAAACCTGCAGCTGTGCAAAGGATGAGCTGTTTGTCCATCAAGGAACATGAAATCAGTAACAACAATGTCACAGACTCAGCTCCCACACAATGAAGGGGGTATGGGAACAGATCCCTCCCTGTGGGAGTATCCCCACGCAGGCACCAGCAGTGGGAAAAGGAATTTAGATCGTTTTTTTATCTAAAGAGAAACAGACTCCAGCAGTACAAAACCTGGACAGCATCTGTGGGAATGGAGAAGCCGTGGGGGAATTAAATGGATGTGAAAGTCCCTGCAGGGGGAATGAGGCCAGAGCTGACATGTCCCATCACATCCCAGTTCCCCAGGGAATGCTGGAGCAGGGCTGTGCCAGCACTGCCGCCTGCTGGAGACACGCTGGGGACTGCACACATTTTGGCAACTTTTGATGCTTTAACTAAATACAGCAATGGCTGCACATCCTGGAGGGTGTTGGTGCCCAATAGATCCCTTCCAAGGGGTGATTTCTCTCTCTCCTTCCCCAGCAGTGCCAACCAGCCTCCGAGCCAAGGGAGGGTTCCACCATCACAGAACTTCACCTGTGCCTCTGCTGCTCCAACAGAATGTGAAGCTCTGAGCAGTGGGAATGTAAAACAGGTCTTGAAGCCACAAACACTTCTGTTTTGAATCTCACAAGAGGTGGATATAAGCACTGATGGCTTCTCCTGTCTGGCTAAGCCTGAATTACCTGTATTTATAGGCTGCTTTTGGCTTTGCAGGAGGTAGAACGACAAGGCTGTGTTCTAAGCTGTTTCCTGAACAGAGCAATCAGATTTTGGTAATCAGTTTGGTTTTGACAACAAAGCAACCTGTGATCAGCCCCAGCGCTGGAGGGCTGTGCTGGCACAGGGGCTGCTGGGCCACCCAAACCCCCACCCCAATCAAGCAAACATTGCTTTGAGACCCAGCAACAACCCAACCTCACTTCTCATTCCAGGGGGTCACAGGATTTGTGCCCATGTCCCACAGGGAAGTCCCTCCTGCAGCTCCTCGCTGGCCAAAGAACTGGGATGTTCCCTGGAGTTCTTGGCCACAGGAAATTGCTGCTCTGGTTTCATGCAGGGAACTCCAGACACTCAGTGCGAGCTTAATGACAGATCCTGCCCTACAATTACTCTGTAACCTGTTCTGCTCCAAAGGCTTTGGCATTTTCCACTGGCCAGCACAAGCCCAAGGACTTGGTGATCTCGTTACAGGTCCGTGCACTCACATCTCCCAGCCCTGCCAAGAAGGTCCTTACCGAGGCGAGGCTGTGGGAGGAACTGGAATGTTTGCTGGGCTCAATGGAGGAAATCCCGCTGAGGGTGTCATTGCTCTTGCTGCCAGGACTCTGGACTCTCCTGCTGGAGTAGCCTGCAGGTGGGAAGGTCACACAAAAACAGGATTTTAGGCCCAGGTGATTCGAGCTGTGAACAGGGAAGGAAACATCACCCTGTCCATTATGACTGAACGGGCAAAGCAGCATCCAGTATCTAAAAACAAGTCATGGATCTCCTCTGTGCTCTGTTTTGCTATGAAACACTAAGAAAACTGCTGTCAGTGGGAAACTGAGGCTGAGGAATGAATTCACTGCTTATGGATAGCAAGAGGCAAGTAGAAAGAACCAAGGAAAAACTCCTTCTCCACCTTTCCCCCCAGCCAGGCAGAGAACAGACATTGCTCCCTTGGTTATTATTAAAAGTGCCTAAAGATTTTCATACGCTTCACAAAACAAATCCTTAATCCCTAAAGTGCTTTGCTGAGGACTTTGGCCAGTTTTACTCCAAAAATCAAGCAAGTAAAGAAGCTGCCCAAAGTCCAGGAGCTGCTACAGAGCTGGACAGACACTCCTGATCCCCCAGCCCGGCCCAGGCCACCCTCCCCTCCCCAGAGCTCAGCACAGGACCCTGGGTGAGGCGTCACACTGGCATCACCAGATCAATATGCAACCAGGTCACCCTGTGCCTGGTCATTATTATCTGGGAAAGCCACAGGCTGCCTGCAGGAAAGGGGATGGGAAACACAAACCTTGGTGAAAACCTCAGTGCCACCTTTTTGTCCCCCAGAGACTTTGAGCTCAGGGTCTCTCCCTTTCCTCCCCAAACTCTTGTGCTCATGGCACTGAGCTTCAGGCTTCTCATTTCATTCTGCATCGAAGCACTACATAAATGCCTTTGCTTTCCCATCGGGAACTTCCCATGCCTCCCTGAGCACCCTCACAGCAGGAATTGGGCAGTTTTCCCTTCTTGCAAGGCTGACCTTTCTTCACGGAGGAGACCCTTCTGGTTGGCAGGATGGGCACTGTGATCCCTCCTGGTTTAAATCCGCATTTCTCGGGAGCGATTTGCTTCTTCCGACGGCGCCGGCGCTTCAGCTGATGAGCCGCAAGAGCCAAGGCAACTGTCCCCAGGGCTGTGGCAAACAGCACCTTCCTCAGGCCTGGAGAGAGTCTCAGCTGAGAGAACACAGACTGTGAACACAAAAGATATGAAAGAGCCACAGTGAAAATCCAATTCCACCACCTTTTTTTTTTTTTTCTTTTTTTAAGAAAAGAAAAAACACAGTGTTAAACACGAGGTACCTTGGCTTTCCCCTCCCACCCACAGGCAGCGCCTGCCACGCAACTAAGACTCAGCAGCAGAGAAACTGCAGAGCGTCATTTTGACAGGACCCGGAGAACTCGGTCTCCATCCTCGTTACCACGACACGCTGCCAAATTTGCACACAGCCCGTGGCAGAGGCAATCCCGGTTACCCAAAACCAGCTCTGGAACCCCGGCGTGCTTTATAAAGCTGAGCTTTGCTGCTCCAAGCCTTGCATCGCTACAAGTGGGGAATATGTTACTCTTCTTTCAAAGGAAGGTCTTTTTTTAGCACTTCTCATGAAGAGAGAGGTTGAATCCAGGCCTTCCCCGGGGAGGGATGTAGGAAGAGCTTCTCTCCCCTCTCCAAGCCCACCCTGAGCAACTTCCTTCCACCAGCCCAAACTCTTCCAAGCAATTCTTTTTGCAAACCCCCAGCACCACCCCCCTGTGCCTCCATCCCTCACAACCCCACAGGGCAAACCCAAGGAAAGCCTTTTGTTGTACCTGCCCAAAAGTCGTGTAAACAAACACGGGGATCTCTGCCACGGTCATGGCCAAGGCCTGCATGATGGACATTCCCTCTGTCCTCCTAAATGCCATGTCTGCACGGGGACCTTGGCACCTCCCGGAGCCGCCGAGGGGAAGGGCACTTGTGGGGGCTGTGGGAGCTGCTCACAAGGGAACCCAGCTTCTCTCTGACATCTGGCTCCAAGTCCTGGGGTTGGCCTTCATCCAGCAGTCCCCGTCCTGTGGGAAGACGGGAAAAATTGTGTGAGTGAAGGAAACACGGGGCCTGCCCCTCCTCGTACTGCACTTCACAGACCACACACTGGGTCCCTTGGAGCAGAATTGCCCAGCAGTAGAGCTAAACCATCTTCTCACCAACAGCAGCAATTCCTTTGCTTCTGCTACCAACCACAGGGGCACATTCCCAAACTGCTCTGCGGCAGCAGCGTGCTGGGATTTGATACCTGCCAGAGATTTCTACACACACCAGAGCTGGCTGCACATGGCTGGGGGGATTTTGTTTGCAGTCCCCACATAAAAAACCCACCCCAATTATTACAAATAACAACAGACACGTTTTCACTGTCAAAACTGTGCTTTCTGCTCATCACAGCCCTGCTTCAGTGGCACCAACCAAGGGGCGTTTGACCAGGAGTTCACTCAGAGTTCTGCCGGGAGCTGGGCCGGAGGGATGTGCTCAAGGACAGAGCTACGGAGAGCACTGATGTGTGACCCCAGAGCTGTGTGACGACCCCCTGCCCCTGCCCGACCCCCCCTCGCCTCCCACTGCCAAAACCCACTCCGGGAGCACAGCAGGGAATGGTCCGAAGGCGCGGGGGGCGCGCGGGGACCGGACACGGGCTCCCCACAAGGTTAAACACAACGCTCCGGCCACAGCACAGCCGAGAAGAGCGAAGTGCGAGAGAGCCCGGGCACGGCAAGCAGCCTGGGGTCACCGCGCCGGGGCAGCACCGCGGGAGCGCCTCGGTCCGCGCATCCCCCCAGCCCCGCTTCACACCCCCCCGGGGCGGGGAGTGCCCCGCGGGACCCCCCGCACCCGCACTGCAGCACTCGGGGCCCCGCCAACGCACCCGCGGAGCATCCCCGCACCCCGCGCACCCCCGAGCATCTCCCCCGCGCCCCCGCGGCACCCCCCGCACCCCCGTGCCCGGCTCCACCCGGGCGGCCCCCTCTCCTTTCTCCGCCCCCCTCTCCTCAGCCATGGTACGGCCCGGCGGGCAGGGCAGGACAGGGCTGGAGGAAGGCCGCACTCACCGCTGCGGGGGTGCGCGGGCCGGGCGGGCCGCGCCGCCGGCCCCGCTGCCCGCCATGGCCGCGGAAGGGCAGCGTCTCCTTCCCCCGCGCCGCAGCCCCCCCCTTGAGGGGGCGGGGCCTCCGTGAGATCCCGCCCCCAACGCGCCCTCCCGGCCAATGGGAGCGCGCCCGGCTCGGGGGATGCGGCGGCGGAGCGCGAGGGGAAGGGGGCGGGGCGGCGCGGCGCGAGCGCCCATTGGCGCGCGCTGACAGTTCCCTCCCTTAAAGCGGCCGCGCCCGCCGCGCCGTTGGCCGGGCTGGGGGACGGGCCCCGCAGTTAAAACGGCCCCTTTGAAGAGGCGCGCGGCCGGCGCTATAAAAGGCCGCGGCGCGGCGGGCGCGGTGACAGCGGGGGCGCGGCGCGGCCGGGGCGGCTCTGCGGCCGACATGGAGTTCAACGTGAAGAAACTGGCGTCGGACGCCGGGGTTTTCTTCTCCCGCGCCATGCAGGTGAGGGCGGCCGGGGCGCCATGGCAACGGCGGGGCGGGGGGAGCGGGAGGACCCGCGGGTTGCAGGCCCAGGCAGGGCCGTGGAGGTTTGGCCGGGCCCGGGGGGGCGGGAGGGGGAGATCGGGGCTGGGTGGGCCCGTCTGGCTGAGCCGCAGCCCCCGGAGCATCACTCGCAGAGGCACCACCCCGGGAGGGTCGGTCCCAAGGGAACTGCCCCGGGGACGATGCTCAGCAGGGACCGGAGTGCGGGCGGACACTGTACCTGAGGGTTGCTGTTCTTTGAGAGAAGCTGATCTCGCACACAGCTGCTGTTGTCCCTGCCCAAACCCACCGGGAAAGGGTGGCAGAGCTCTGGAACAGGATGCCCAGGGAGGGCGTGGAATCTTCCTCTCTGGACACATCCCAATCCTACCTGGTTCCTGTGACACCTGCTCCAGGTGACGCGGCCCTGGGGATCTCCGGAGTTCTCTCCCAACCCAAACCATTCAGTGGTTCTGTGCAGTGCTCCCTGTCGCTGGGGGGTGTGGTGGGGGTGCCTTGGAGCTGCTCTGCTCTTCAGCCCCTCGGGAGGAGCAGGAGACCCCAGGCCCTGGCAAACACTGTGCTGTTCCAAGGGATGCGATGGAGCTGCTGAGAGGGAGCAGGTCGGGTCTCTGTGGGCTGCTGAGGCAGCAGGATCATCCCAGGGAATAGATGAAGCTGTGTCAGGGGAGGTTTAGGCTGGATATCAGGCAAAGTAGGATCAGGCACTGCACAGGCTCCTCAAGGCAGTGGTCACAGCCCCAAGGCTGCCAGAGCTCAAGGAGGGTTTGGACAACGCTCTCAGGAACAGGGTGGGATTGTTGGGGTGTCTGTGCAGGGCCAGGGGTTGGACTGGGTGGTTCTTGTGAATCCCTTCCAACTCGTGATATTCTGTGATCCACAAACTTGAGCTCAGGAGCTGCTTGTGGACAAAGTGACCCCCCTGGAGCTGTGAAGATATTTGGGCACCCCTGAGCAGCAGGTGGTGAGATGGGGCTGCTGAGGGTACCCGCCTCTTGGGCATAATAATGGAAAACTGCTCTTAGTTGGGCAGGAGAGGCAGGTCAGGACTGGCTGGGATCCTGCCTGGAAAGTGAAGTCCAACTGGTGGCTCTGGGACTGGGCTTCTTGTTCCACCTCTTCTGTGGGGGCTGGTAAACAAACAGAGCAGAGCTGCCTGGTTCCAGACCTTCTGTGCACTGGAGTGATTCCGGCTCTATTGGGAACTGGTCTCCTGTAAGCAGATATCACCTCCTGTCACCATGCCAGCAAGTCATATGCCATGAAAAAGGGAGATATTAACTACAGGTGCAAAACAAGGAGCAGATGGGAGGCTTAAAGATGCCGTTCTCATGCAAATGACCTTGGTAGCAGGAGAAAGGCTGTGAAGAAATCTCATGTTTGGAAGCCTTATTGTAAGTCTCTGACAAGTGTTTTTTAGCTCCAAGGCGTAGGAAGGAGACAGGCCTGGGAACAGTGTCTGCACACAGTGATTCCAGAGCAAGGAGGCGTTTATAAATTGTGGCTTCTGCCTCTACACCTACTCCACTGGCTCGTACATGAATATTCATGTGCCTAATTAGAGTAGTAATTTCTTGAAACCAAGGGAGCGCTGCTGCTTGTGGACAGCGTGCAGGTGTTGGTATAAGGAAGGGAGGCTGGGAGGAAGGAGATCACTGAGGCTGAAAAAACCTGCTTTGTGAAGTGTCCTTGCAGGGGGAATCCAGCCTGTTCGTGTCCCCACAGAGTCCCCTGGAGTGGGTGAGCTCTGCCCTGGCTGCCCCCAGAGCCACAAGTGACGGCTGAGGTCTGTGTGGGCAGCAAGGGCTGGGTTTGTGGCACTCTTTAGCACTGCAGATCTTCTAGGAGGGGAGCAAGACCTATCTAAAAAGCTGGTTTCTGTAGCACTGGAGATGCCTTCTCCAGCTCCAGGCGTTTAACAAAGTCATGTTTCACTGGAACTGCAGCGACTGGGAGATAAATGGACTGGCCATTATGTGCTGTGCCACTCAGACAGCATTAGCTCCTGCTGTCTGCCTGAGCTGTCTGACCAGCACACAAGAGCTTCACTCCAACTGGAATTAGGGCCCAGCGAGGGGGAAATGAGGCAGAGCGTGGTCAGCACAACACCCCGGGGGTGGCTCAGGGCAGGAGCAGTCCTGGTTTGAAACCTGTCAAATACAACCCAGTGTAGGTGGCTGGGTGAAGGATTTTGGACTGGGCTTGACCTACCTCAACACAAAACCCCACTGCTGCCTTTACATGGCTCTTCAGAGCTCAGGCATCAGTTAGCAGTACTCTTCAGAAAAACAAAGCAGACTGTTCAAGCTGGGGTAGGAAGCTCTGCTACCCTGGGAGTGGGGAAGAAGGTTCTAGGCTTGGGCAGCTGCAAAGATGTAAAGATTTTGCAGGATTCAGCATCTCACCTGAGGATGTACTGTGCTGACACTTGAACTACCAGTTGCAGCCATCAAATCCTCAGACAGACTTCAGACAGGTCACTCTTCATCTTCACTGAAGAAAGGCCTTTCTCTTTGATCAGCTGCACCTTCCAGTTACCAGGGAGCGGGTCTGATCCCAAACCTCAGCAGAGGAAGCTCTGTGGCAACACATTGGGTGCCTCTGTTCTAGACAGGCTGCAAGCCAAGCTCTCTCAGGGAGGTCTGGAAATAATTGTAGGTGTCTGTCTTTTATCAGTTTTGATGTAAATGGCTCTGGGTGAAAGTGTGAGTACAGCTCGTGGGTGCTTATCCCACTGCTAATGTCATTACTGTAGCAACTGGAGGTTGACTTTACCCTGAAGCCCCTGCAGACTGACAGGCTTCCCCATCTCCCTGAACTCCAGTGGCACAATAGACAATTTCATTAAGAGATAAAACAGACCCTCTGCTTACTGACCTTCCTGGGGGATGACACCTTAAAAGTTCAAGAGCTTGGCAGGGGATGCAGGCAGGACAGCTGACCCCAACTGACCGAAGGGATATTCCAGACCATATGGCATCTGCTCAACAGTAAAACCTAAGAGAAATCAGAAAGGGGAACATTCATTATGTGCAACATTTCCCTTCTGAAGTACCGAGGCTGGGAAGTGGCCAGACATCACCTGCTGATGGGAAGTAGAGAATGAAATCTTTTGGTTTACTTTGCTTCCACACACAACTTTTGCTTCATTAATCTGCCTTTATGTTGACCTGTGAGGTTTTCCCATCTTATTTTCAACCCCCCTGTTCTGCTGAGGAGGGAATTGATAAAGCAGCTTGGTGGTCACCTGATGTCCAGCCAAGGTCAACCCACCACTGCAGTGTTGTTTTTTTTCCCTCTCCTAAATGCTTTGCTCATGAGTTAACCAAGCTGTCCTGGTAATGGCTTCCTTCTGTCCTTTAGCACAGTTTCCCTTGGCTCCCAGCCTGGCTTTCCTGACTCCTGGTGGCCAAATACTCTGTATCTAGTCCAGAGTTGTTGAAATTCAGGTAGTTTTTAGATGCTGACTGAGTGGCTGTGGCTTCCTCTTGTGGGAGGTGGATTTGCCTCAGTTGATTCTGTTGTGCCTCTGATCACTGGAAGATCAAATGTTACTGTGTTATTGTAGCCTGGGTGTTTTGAGCTGTTTGGAGGCTTTAGAAAACCCAACAGCCAAAATCTGGTGGCAGGTACAAGAGACTATTCTTGGTTCAAGACTCCTGGCCCTGGTTTGATTTTCCTAATTTAATGTAGGAAGTTATAAGTAATGCCCAGGTGGGAAAAATGGGTACCCTGCAAGTGGTAAAAGGGCCACCAGATCCTCTGCAAGGGGGCTGCAGAGCTCACAGTGCACAGGCCTGGGCCAAATGGAGGAGGAGGGATGGAAAAATAAAAAATCACAGGAACCCAAAAGAGGCACATATCAGCTGGTGCAGCATCACCCAAAAAGCTGTGGTGGTGGCACTGGGAGCACTGGGATTTTATTCCCCTTGCTTTTAAGCAGAGAAAGGTGCTAATGCTTTCAGCAAAGAAAACAACACGTGCTGTTTTAAAGCCTAATCCTGATGGCCTTAAGTCAGAGGGACTGTTTGATCCTGTGCCTGTAGTGCAGAGGGACCCCTCCAGCTCAGCGCTTCTGACTGACCCTTCTGACTTCCCAGCCTTGTGTCTACCAGCTCTCTTGGGGGAAGGGGATTTTCCCCGAGCTGTGAATGCCCAGGGCAGCTGCCCTAACTGCAGTCCAGCATTGCCCTGCTCCTTTTGGGTCTGTGGCCCAAGTGCTGCTCTCCTGCTGGGTCACCCTGTTGGCCCACGCTGGCCCCGATAATGCATCTCGTGTTCCTGCTGGCCAGCCAACCTTCCAGAGGAAACCCAACCTTTGGCTGAATTATTGATGTCCTGGAATGCAGCTCGACTCTCTCCTCTTCCTGGAGAGTGAGAGTGGCACTGACAAAAGGCTGCCCTGCATTATTAATCCCCCCTCAGCTCCCAGTGCTGCGCTGGGTCAGTGCAGGGACGTTTCCTGAGCCTCTCAGCTCTGCGACCCGGCACGTGATCCCAGGGTGCAGATCCTGGGCAGGAGCCGTTGACCCAATCATCATGTTCTAGAAAACAAATGGGAGTAGTTCTGCCACAGCAGGGTGGAGGAGCTGAAGGTTCTCCTCAGCATTGCAATTACCTTTGCTCTGCTGGCCCGGCCTATCTCCCAGTGGATCTGCACCAAGCAAATCAACGTGATAAAACCAAATAACACTCCCATTTTTGGCAGTCTGCTGCAAAATACAGCAATGCCTCTAGTGCAGGAGCAGCAAGATATAATATCCTCTAAATCTGACTTTTACAGTCAGGAGCCATGAGTGTATGATCTGTTCTGCACCTCTTGGTCTCAAATCTTGGACACAAATCTTGTGTCTGTGCAATGAAATTTCTGTGTTAGGGAAAAAAAGTCTTAGAAATAGAAATCCCTGCTTTTCACTGGGCAGCCAGGTAAGAGGGGACCAGCAGCTGAGACCTGTTGCCACCTAAAAGCTCAGATTTCCACTTGCCCCAGACAAGAACCAGCTCTTAGGATAGGTCACTGGCACTTACCTTCAATCTCCTGCACTGTCTGTGCTTCCAGGAGAGGTTTCATCTGATCTCCCAGCAAGGTGCTCCTGCAGGAGGTGGTCCTGGTCTCCCCTGCACCCAGTGGCACATTCCCACTGGTGCTGTGAAGTCAGTGGGTTCTCTGATGGATCTAAAAAGTTACATTAGAGGTCAAGTTGAGCTGGATCAGCGACTCCCCACACACAGGGGAGGAGGGGGATGTGTGCTGCAGGGAGAGCACACGCTGCAGCAACCTGCAGTGAGGTACCAACTGCCCAGGGCTGTGCCTGGGCCAGCCCTCAGCACATCTGACTTCAGGGCAGGGTCAGGGAGACACTGAGGGAATTAAGTGTAAGTGGAGTCAGGGCCTCCCATGCCCTCGCACCAGCTTCCTGATGTTCCTGCCCTGCTTCCCAGCACTGAAAGAAAGCCTGAATAAGAGATTGTTTTCAGGCCTGACCCTTTGGAGCCACAGGCTGTGACTGAGATTCCTGCCCATCCTCCCTTTCTGGCATAGCCCCCAGGCTTGCAGTTGTGCTGCCCTCAGCCTTCTTGCAAGGCAAACAGCTTCAGAGCCTGACCTGAGATAAGAACTGAGTTTTGAGTCCTGGCTGAGCTCTGTGCTGTGACCCCAGTGTTGGGTTACACAGAACATCCTCAGAGGACAGCGATGCCAAAGATGCTGCTCGTGAATAAAGCAGAGGAGCCCAGAGCTGGTTCAGGACACTGGCAGTGGCACTGAGGAGGTGCTGGAGGGCTTCAGCAGTGATCTGACACTGCAGCAATGCTGGAAGAAGCTGACTAATTTCAGCTGATAAGAAACTGGGTTTAGGTTTGACAGCTCCAGGGCAGATGCTGGTGCAGGATGAGTCTAAACTGCAGGAAGGAGAGATGGACTTGAAAGTGAGATGAGGTCTCAAAACGCTGTCTGGGAAAGGGGGGCGAGAGAGACTGTTTTGCATCAAAGAGTCTTGGCTTGTTTAAGAAAGCTCTCAAACAGATGACTCGAGAATTGGTGCCAAATACCTGGGAAGTCCCAGTTTGCTGCATGGCAGTGACTCAGCCCAGCCTGGCAGAGCCTGAAAACAGCCCTGGGCTCCCAGCAAGGACAGGGGGAGGCAGTGACAGCCGCTCACACATCGTGTGTGTCCCCCAAATACAACCACAGACATGGGTACAAAACAACACAAACACTCTCTCACCTTGAGTGTGCTTTTTTCCTGTGCCCAGGGGTCATGGCAAGACCCAGTTAAAATGACATGCCAGTAACCAGGGGCTACTGGTGCAAAGAGAGCAATGAAGCCATCCCTGGTGGTGCAGGGGGGGCGTGACTGTCCTTACAGCTGAGGATCTGTCACCACCCACATCTGGCAAAGCACTTCACTGGCTGGAGCTTGAATCGTGCCCAAACAGGTCACTGTGTAAACATACCTGCAGGGCTTGTGTATCCCAGACATCTGGTGACAGGCAGGGCTGGTAACAGGACTCCCCAAGGCTGTTTGTCCCTGCTCCTTATCTCACTTTGTTCCCAGCTTTGTGCTGGATGGGAAAGGAACAGAGCTGGCCACAAAGCCTTTCAAAGGGCAGCAGACACCAGACCCATGAAAAGGACATCCTGGCCCATCTGTTGCTGAGCTCTGGGGTAGGGGAGCAGAGCAAAGATACAGGTGGTACATCAGACAGCTGTTATTTTCATCCAAGAGTTGAGCCAGGCTTTAACCTCTTGGCATCTGACTGTGCCACTCCTGCACATCACCACATCCTGGTAACTCAGCAGTGGCTCCAGAGACCAGCAACAAGGTCAAAGGACAACTGGAGCTTCTGAAGGGTCCCACGTGGCACAGCTGATTAAAGGATGTTTCAGTATGATCCAATGTGATGCTGGTTCCATCAAAAGCAGAAAATTGTGCTTAAAAATACACTGGAGCTGGACAGGTTCACTGAGGGGAACAAGTAGGAGATGGGGATGGGATGAGAGGCAATGGGCTTTTGTCTCAGGGATCCCCCAAAAAGCAATTGGAGGTGTCCAGGCCATCTGACAGTGTACCTCCAGACTGACAAACCTTGTCAGGTGTCACGGCACAGGATGTGCATATTTAAATGGATCCCTCACAACTATAGTATTTTTGTACCAGACTTATTAGAAGTTACTTATACTGGAACACCTCTCAAACTTGGACTCTATTTTCAGCCCGATGCTTGTTCTAATTTTGAGCAAAAATTTGCCCTCTTCACCTGGAAGGTGCCTGGGAGCGAAGAATGGCACTATGAAGGCTTTTTAGCTCTATTCTAAGATAAATACACAAGACAGAAGCAGCTTTGCTGTCCCTTACTATCTCTGTAGCACGCTGTAAATCTGCTTTGGAAGGACAGACCTAATGATTCCCTTCTTCCTGCAGTTTACTGAAGAAAAGCTGGGCCAGGCTGAGAAGACTGAACTCGACGCCCACTTAGAAAACCTCCTGGCCAGGGCAGACTGCACGAAGAACTGGACAGAGAAGATCCTGCGTCAGACTGAGGTCCTGCTACAGCCAAACCCCAGTAAGTCCGGCTTCTCCCAAGGCTTGAAGGACAAATACCACTTGCAGCTCAGTGCTGGAAGACCTGCCCTCTGGCAGGGAGCCCCGTTGCGTTGAGTTTGTGGGGGGTTGGAAGAAGAAACGTGTCTTTGCAGGGCCGGTCCTTCCTTCTCTGTGCCCCTGAGTGGCTGGGAAGGGTCACCAGTGCATCCCTGAGCACTGAGTGGGGTGGGATTCGCTGAATCAGGGATCCCTGTTCCAGCCTGCCTGGTGTCCTCGTTCCAGGTGCCAGAGTAGAAGAATTCCTGTACGAGAAGCTCGATCGGAAGGTGCCTTCCCGGGTCACCAACGGGGAGCTGCTGGCCCAGTACATGACAGAGGCAGCCAATGACTTTGGGCCAGGGACACCTTATGGTAAGTCAGCCTGGCTAATTGAGAAGTCCTAGGAATTCATCCCTTAGCAGGAAAGTATCCCTAAACAGAGCTTTGGGTTGAGACATCTGCAGCACACCCCATAGGGAATCAAGTCTTACTTGCTCCCTGCTGCAGGTGAGAAGGGGCAGGAGTCTCCCCATTCCCAAGGCAGTCCTCAAGTCTGGCAGAGCTGGAGAAGAAATAAAGACACACAGATCCAGGGAAGCTTGTGGAACTGCTTACGGGACATAGAAACTGTTCTGTGCTGTTCCTGTGGCTTTCCAAACCAGCCTGAACAGGGAATTGCAGTGAATAGCTTTAGATTTATCCAGTTTGAGCGTATTTTTAGTCCAAGCTGGTGTCTATTTGCACAGTTTCTATAGACTCTGAGCAAGAGAGCCATCCTTTCACTGCATCCTGCAAGTGGAGGGTGGAAATCTCTCTCCAGCAGAAAGAGATCAGTAAAACAGACTTGGAAGTTTGGTGCTTAGCTACAAGCCTCAATAGGCCCCTTCCTGACCACACAGAACATATTTCTATTCTTAAATCCTAATAGTTATCTCTTCTTGGGGGAATTTTGGGCTTCCTTAAGCAGTAGGCCTGCACAGAAACACAGCCTTCCCTTCCAGCTGTCCCTGCCTCTGCCACGGGCTTTGTTCCTGCTCTCCAGATCAATAGTTGTTCAATATTGAATCCTGTTAGAGGCAGAGCAGCTGTAACTGCATCCATAGCCCACGCTGCCTAATCAACTCATGTTTTCTGCTCTGGTGCTTTTTAATTTGCTGCTCTGTTCCTGCGCCTCTGTTTTATGAGGCAAAGAAGGATCGTTCTGTGCAAGCAGGTTGAGCAATAAAAGGCCGTAAGTGCCTCAGCAGATGGAAAAGATCAGAGCTGCCCTGGGAGCAGCAGGAGGCCTCAGGCCAAGAGCAGAGCGTGGCCAGGGTTGGAGCTGGCGTGGGATGGGCACAGTCACCTCGCCCAGGCGGGCACACGGGAGCCTCTGGCTCTGGGGGAGTTGGCTGAAGCCAACACAGTGTTCATGGGGTTTTTCCTGGAGCTGAAGGTTCCTCTTATTGCAGGAAAGACCTTGATAAAAGTTGGAGAGACCCAGAGGCGCTTGGGTGCAGCGGAACGGGAATTCATCCGCTCTGCCTCCATAAACTTCCTGACTCCCCTGCGCAACTTCCTGGAAGGGGACTGGAGAACCATCTCCGTGAGTGTGGAAGCAGGGAAGGGGGGGGTTGGCACGTCACTGGAGTCAAAGAGGGCAGCGGGAGAGGGAAACAGTGCTGGAAAAAGGCATTTTCTTTCCCTGTGAGAAAGGATGACTCCACACCTCCCCCCTTAAAGAATGCAGGGATGGGAGAATACCAATCCTAGATCTGCTCAGGGTTCCCTCTCCAGCAGGGAAGGATTGCCAGCTGATGTGCATGAGGAAGGTAACTCATTTCCCAGCTCCTGCAGGTGGTGGGCACCACCCACCCAGAGGCTGCCCTGTTTCCAGAGGGTTATCCTGTATCCCTGGCAGCCAGGCCCAAAGCTCTTCCTCAGGGAGATAAACGTAGCAACTGCTTCTTTCTCCCTGGCAGTTTTTGACAGGGAAATAGACTCCATTCCTAGATGATACCATGTCCCCTTCCCTCCCTAACCCTGCTCCTGGCCCATCTGCTCTTACCCAAGCTCTGTCCCTTCCAGAAAGAGCGGAAGATCCTGCAGAACTGCCGCCTGGACCTGGACGCCTGCAAGGCCAAGCTGAAGAAGGCCAAAGCTGCCGAGTCAAAAGCAGCGGTAACTCTTCCCCTCCTTCCCCTCCTTCCCCTCTCTGTCCCTTCTGGCCCCAGGGCTTGGCTCACATGGTCAAAAATCAGGTTGCCCTGCTATGTCCTGCCTCTGGCAGGCAGGGGTGGGTGAATTCCTTGTCTGGTATGTAAGGAAAACTGAGAGCAGGAGCCACATGCCTGTTCCTGAGACCTCCTCCCTTGGGAGAGTTGCTGAAACAAAATGTTTTGAGCTTCCAGAGTCTGGAAACTTGTACTTGTCCCAGGCTCCTGCCTCCTGACTGATCAGGCTTGCTGGATGATTTGTCCTAGTGACTAAAAGGCTGCTTCTTCTGAGAACTTGCTGACTTTCCCTGGGGATCTCAAAGAAGGCAAGAGAGAGCTGAGCTGGGAGGTGCACGAGGGAAGAGCATGTTGGGGCTCTGCAGCAGTCCCAGACTGTCAGACCAGTTAAGATTCTGCCAACTCAGTCTTCCCCAGGCAGGAATGCTGCAGGAGCCTGTAAGGATCAGATTGGCTGCTAAGGTCCTTCCTTGAGCCTTTCTGTTCACTCCCTTCATGGTGTTCTCCAGAGCCTTCTGACTTTGGGGGAGTCACCACACTGGGCACTGCTGGGGTCCTGGATGAAGCAGGTTGTCATCCTGTAGTGCTCTGGCTGTTGGCACTTGCCAAGTTCTGCTTCTTGCTTGGGGCCAGGAGCTCAACTACCAAATGTGTGCAGTGAGAATGGGCAGCAACCCTTGTCACTCAGTCCCTGGGATGCACTGGGATACCAGCCTAGGAGCCCTGCTATGAGCCTGTGTTCTTGCCATCTGCTCAGCTGGGCCTTGCAGCTCCCTGGATAACCAGTTCCCACGTGTTTTCCCTTTCCTCCAGCTCTAACTACATCCCTGCCAGATGGGGAAGCTGTGCTAAGCTCAGGAGCCTCCATCAGCAGGTCTGACAGTGCTCAGGCCTACACAGGAAAGCTGTGAACAAAAGTAGGAGCTGCCCTTTTAAAAAGCCTCCTCTA
The DNA here is from genome assembly GCA_035583135.1 of Lophotriccus pileatus. Taxonomy (NCBI): domain Eukaryota; kingdom Metazoa; phylum Chordata; class Aves; order Passeriformes; family Tyrannidae; genus Lophotriccus; species Lophotriccus pileatus. The sequence continues at coordinate 5,462,127 of JAWWES010000038.1, forward strand.
ATCAGTCAGGTCCCCCAGATCCTCTGAAGGTAAATTCAGGGATCCCAATTCCCCTTCTGGAGGGGACAGTGCCCCAGTCTCAAGGAACTGGTGGCCATTGCTTTATCTTTAAACTCAAATCAGAGCAGGAATTCAGATACCTCCTGTGCTTCCTCCCTTTCTACCCTCCTTACCTTGCTTCCTACAGGATCCCAAGGCCTCTCACCTGCACACACCCCCTTGGATGAGGGACTTCCCTGTAGCTGGAAAAGAAAGACTTGGTTTCCCACTGGAATTGCTGGGGTGCCCCAGGAAGGTGCAGAACCAGTCCAGGCTTTCCAGGGTGTTCTTCCCAAGCCAAGTTTGAGCCACTCCGTGCTTTGAAACACAGGTCACACAACAGCAGAGCCAACTCAGCTGCTTCTGTGGGGACCCAACTCTCACCCAACTTAGCTTAAGGATGAGGTCTCGGGGCTCTGGGTGCCTCCCTGACTGCCAGAGGATGAGGTGGAAGCTCCCAGCCCTGGGGAGAACTTCTGCCCCTGCTCTGGGGACCTTAACTCATCACTAGACCACAGCATTGCCTGCAACGTGCCTGGAGTCCTGTGTCACACCTCCCCACCCGAGCTGAAGTATCCCAGAATCCCAGCTCACCCCTCTCTTGCTGCTCTTCCCCTCTGTGGTGCAAACTGGTGTTCCCACAGCTTCTGTCTCGTGCTGACCCCCCAGTGCTGCTGCCCAGCCCCGGGAGCTGCCGTTGGACCAGCTGGGCTCGTGCATTTCCCCCGGACTTCGTGCTTTGTCCTTCCTGTTGATGCTGTTTTGTTTACTAACCTTTTTGTTTTGTTCCTTTGTAATTTGCTCAGTGTGAGGGAGATGTGAGTATTGACTGTGCTAACAGTGCTGTGGTTTGGTTTTTTTTTTTTCTTTAACACCTCTCATTGTCTCTTTTGCATTTTTAAAAGAAAATTCATATCTCCTTTGTCCCGTTGGGACTGACTGGCCCTGCAGCATGTTCTGAGCGTGGTCAGGGCTGTGGCTGCCTGGGAAGGTGCTCCAGAAGGATCCCAGCTGCCTGCAGCCCCTCTGGAGCATCCCATCCACGCTCCTGCAAGCAGTGCTCAACAGAGGCAGGGGCTCCCCTAAAGACCCCCTTGGGCTCCTCCAGCTCCAGGCAGGAGCAGCTGGGATTGGGTGGCCAATCCCAGAAGGGCAGCCCAGAGACAATGACAGGCAGGATGATCTGGTTGTGCTGCTGTTCTGTCCTGCAGGCTCTTACAAGGGTGAAAGGGGGAGGGAGGTGGGTCCCTTTTGACCACTGCTTGCAAATACAACTTCTCCGTGCACAGAAGTACAAGAGAAGCTTGCCTCCTTCATCCCATGTGCTATGACTGGTTTTGGGACTCTCTGGAGACCAGGGAATGGGAGGAGAGGTTTCTTCAGTGGCTCTTAATCTTTTAAAAACCAAAAAGCATAAGCAGCTATATCTGTGACACATCCCTTCTCCCCAAGGGAGGAGTGCAGCCCGGTTGCTGGGCTGGGCTCAAATCTCACTGGTGCGTTTTTCTCCCTATATTCAAGTTTGACTTGTAATAGGAATTGCTCCTCCTTATTCCTTCCCTCCAGCTATCCCCAAAACTCCTAAATGGCATATAAAAAAAAGAAAAAAATCTGTTCTTGCTGGGCCTGCCTGCCTGCTCTTGCACACACTGGTCACTCGTTCCTGCAGGCTGCTGGGGCCCAGCAAACTGGGTCAGTGGGTATAAGTAGTAGATCTGGGTGACTGCAGGGAGATTAACCTGGGAGAGGAAACGTGGGATCTGAGAGGATTAACAGCATAGCTGGGATGCTGCAGGACTGTGCCAGCCCTGCACAGCAGCCACTGTGCAGCAAGGGCTGACCAGGAGGGTGCTGAGTATTCCCAGTGTAAGGCTGCTGGGTGGATTCTCTCTTCAGGAGATGCTACAGCCAAAGGCTCCTAGGAGGAGGTCTAGTCTTAGCTTAGCTCAACAGACCATGCTATGTGGTAGTTATTGAGCCCACACCTGTGTGGGGATGGATGAATCCATTGCATTCTCAATGAGGAAAACCTCCAGAGGGCTTAAGTCTTTCTGCCCCAGGGCAGAGGTTTAGCTATGGAGAAGGTAGCTTGGAGGTTTTTGTGACCTCTGGGGTGAAAACTCACACACTGCCTTTGGCTAGAACTGGTTTGGCTGAGCCATGAGCCTTCCTGGAAAGGGCAGAGGTGGGTCTGGTGGGAGGAATTGTGCCCAGAGGCCTGGAGAGAGTGAGAACAGTAAATGTGTCTCTAAAAGACACTGTGGAAAGGATGCTCCAATGCTGGTAAACATTCCTGCTTTAAAGACAAGGCCCTGAACAGTGACGTTTATAGGACTGTTGGCAGGGGAAGGAATGTCCTGTCCACCAGACTGAGCCAACACAACATGAGCATCCTGCTGGCTGGAAGGGAATGGGAAGTGCATTGGGATTGTGCTGTCCCATCCTCACTCTAGGCTGCTCTGTGAGCTGTAAGTACAGGCAGTTTCTCACAGTAGAAGTAGGTGCTGCTCATGTAGCAGGTGTGACTGTGTGAGCCAGTCCACCTCCTCCTGCTCAAGCCTGGCTTCCCCACACCACTGCTCAGACGTCAGCAGAACTCCCTCCTGCCACCTCAGGAATCCGAGCTCAGCTCCCAGCACAGGCAGGACAAAAGCTTTTAGCCTCCTGTTCCGTCCATCGCCCACTGACTCCTGTTGCCTCCTCTGGTGCCTTGTATATGACACTCTATTCCCCCCCAGGCTGTGCCTGACTTTCAGGAAGTCAGACAAGTCAGACCTCGTAATTACGTGCTCTCCGCCAGCGCCTCAGCGGTAAGATTTGCCTCCTGCCTCCTCCTGGGTGTTGCCTCTCCAACCTTTTCCTGCCCCTCTCTCTACCTGACTTCAACTTAGACCTAGTGCTCTGCTGTTTTCAACATTTTAATGTGACATGGGCTGGCCCAGGTTCCTCTGACTCAACCTCAGGGACTCAGGTCACCCCCGTGGGGGTGTGTGATCAGGGTCTGGCCCTTTGTGCTGCTTGGGTTGCTTCCCAAACCAGCTTCTCTGCCAGGCCTCTTCCACGTTTCTAGTGGGAATCTGCTGACTGATTTTTATTGCTAGGGGAGCAATTGAAAAGAAAACTCTCCAAGGTTGGCCTCTCTGGGTGGTTCCAGCTGCACACTGGCAGCGTCACACGCCTGGTCCATGCTGTGGTGTCAGAGGCTTCGTAGCTGGCCAAGAGAAGCAAAGGTGGAGGAATCTCTCTGCCCCCAGGGTCAGTAACACTCCAGGCTGACAGTGCAGGCTTGTCTGTTCTGCAAATAGAGGTCATTTTTCTTCCCCTTCCATCCTGGGGCCTGTCTGTTGGCAGCTGTCACACGGCCAGATGTGCCGGGGGCGGGTGAACAGCCCGTGGCGTCTCTGCTCTGCTGCACCGAGTGGTTGAGGCCAAGCAATTGGCTGCCCCTGCTGTGTGTTCACGGCTCCCCATTGCACAATGTCACATTTCTCGTTAAAATGTTGAAAACTGCTCATCTTGCTTCCTAACTAGCATTCAGAACAACACTGATGCCTGGTAACAGAATAATCTGGGAGTGGGATCTGTAGAAACGAAACAGTCACGGAAACAAGTTGGATTTGGTTAATGGAAAACTCATCCCATTTGGAGAAAAAGGTGTGTCTGAGCTGATAGCATCAGTGTTAGTTCCCAGGGAGATCTGTCCTGACCTTCTTGGAGAGTGATGCTGGGATCAGAACTAGCTTTGCACAGTACCTAGAAAACGATTTCCATCAGTAACAGGCTTAGTGGTCAGAGCCCTGAGGAAGAAGCTGATACTGGTGATGCTGTAGGAACTGCTCAGTTCTCTCTTCCTAGTGCAGCAGCTCACAGCCAGCCTGTGGCTCTGGCTTCTCCCTTGGGAAGGTCTGTTCCAAGGGCAGTGTGATAATGGACTGCAATTTGGCTTCAGAAGAAACAGAGGAGAGAGACTGGGCTTTCCCTGCCTCTGGATAGACCAGGGTATCCTGACCATTCCCCAAGGCTAAAGCATACCTGAAGACAAACATTTGTACAACCGTGCATTGGCATCTTGTGGAGTGCCCAGATGCTCAGTGGGACATTCCAGCCCTCACCAAACTGCAACTGGATCTGCTTTTGCTGTATTGCAAAGCTGTTCTGGGGAGCAGGTGCCAAGAACAGTAACACGGCAGGAGAAACAGGTTTTGAGAGGTTTTTAGCTGGTAAGTGTCGACCCTGGGATGTCTCTGCCTTATTCAGAGCTCCCTCATCAGAGCTCTGCTAGTGCTGATGGCACTGGGCAGCCAGATCAGGGCTCCAGGAAAGCAGCCAGTGCTGACCTGGGGCGCTGGATTATGTTGGGTGGTTGCACAGCAGGGCCTCCAACCAGGAGTGCCCATAAGAAATGTGCTGGCCTGGCCAGTGACAGGCCTTGTGGCTTCCAAGACCATTCCAGAGGCTGCAGTTGTGGGGGTGAAGGGCGCCCTGAAGTCCAGCTGCACTGGCAGGGGTGACCTGAATAGCAGTTTGCACCTCTAATTAGCAAAACACGGGCTGAGCCCAGGCTGCTCTCTGTGCAGGCAGAGCTGCTTTGCAGCGAGCTCTCTAATCCCAGCATTCATCCCAAGGGGTCAGGCACGGCAGCAAGGTAGGAGCTCTTCATCCTGTTGCTCTGCTTCTCTTCCAGGCCAGAGTCCTTGTGTTATTCAGTCTTAGTGTGCTCTGCCAGTGCAGAGCAGTGGCTGCTGCTCCCCTGGCTCTGGAGCTCAGCTCCTTTCTGGAGGGAGGGATTGGTTGTGCCCCAGGGAACAGCTTGGTCCTACAGGGGAGCAAACAGCTCAGCTCTCTCCTGGGCCACATGCCCTCGGCAGGGCTCTGATTTGGATTCTAAATTCCTGTTGTTGGTTTCTGGAGAGGTGGATAACACAGTGCTTTTATTTTTATTTTTTTTCCCCTTTGATAACAGGAGGGCTCAGATGGAATTAGATCCAAGAGAAAAGCACCTCCCTTGTTTTGTATAAGTTGGAGGCTGAGGAGTCATTTCTCCTCTCTCCCACACTGACCTTTTGTTTTTGTGTAAGAAGGTGTTATGTGGGCTGTGTAAACCCAAATATCCCTTTCTCTCAGACCTGCTTTGCTCTGTATTCCTAGGAATGATTCCAAGAAAAACAGATTGAGTACCTTAGAGAGGGTTCCTCTGGCTTGAGCTTGGGGGGGAGGAAGACAAATACAGATCATGGGCTGTTCTGTTCCTTGAGCTGTCCAAAATGTAGCCACACAGTGCCTTAGCCCAGGGATAAATCTGGGCAAAGCTGGGCTGTCTTAGGGCACTGCAGAGCCAGAGCTGGAGATGGCACAGCAAGGGCAGCAGAGGAGGAATCTGGCTATAAATTCAGTGGGTGCTGCACTGATTAAATGGGCCTGACATGGCTGAAATACTGTCCACAGCATCTGAACAGCAAGACTTGGGACCAGAGTGAAGCCTTCCCCTTGCTCCTGCAATAAACCTTGCTCCAGAAACATGGGCATGTGCTGGCAGAGGCCTTATGCCAGAGCAGCAGTTCAGGACCTGCTTCTCAGCTTCCTGCAGGGTATTCCCACTACCTCCTTCCAGAGCAGGAGCTCCTAACTGAGAAGGGGAAGGGGCTTCTGTCCCCACACATGGCTGAAATCACCCAGGCCTTACTTGAACCAGTTCCTGATTTGCAGCAACAAAACATTCCCCTAAAGGTCAAACCCCCACCTGAGCACCCAGAGCACTGAGCAGGGACAGCCACAACCCCAAGGGACCCCTGCAATAGCTGTGCTCAAATAAGAGATGCCAGCCAGGCCACAGACCTTGGAGCAGAAGCTGAGCTGCGGTTTTGGGGCAGGAGCCAGAGCAGGCAGCAATCCCAGGAGCCTGACACAACATCTTCCTGCTTCAGACCTTCCCCAGGGCATGCAGTTGATCCTTATATTGGCTGCTGAAAGCGTCTCAGCACCTGAGGACTGGTGAGCAAACCTCAGCGAGGCTCAGCTGGGACAGCCTGGCTGCAAACAGGGCCTGTTCTCCTGACACCATGTCCAGCACAAGGTGCTCACACTGCAAATTCAGCCCTGCTCTGCTGACCTTCCCTGGCCTGCAGAGGTGACACCAGGGGTGAAGCTGAGCTCCAGAGGGGCCATTCCCCCAGCCCCACTGGTGTGGGGTGTTGCTTGCTGGCTCCCAGGCCATCCAGGGTGATTTCAGGGTGCCAGGACTGAGGCAGTAGTTGTCTGCTGAGGAAAGGCCAAGCCAAGGACCTCTGGGAAGGATCAATGTGTTTTTCTGCCTCCTCTCTCCCTTTCCCATTGCTGTGTGTGACTTCTGTTGTCATTGTTTCATGTCCTGGGGCCAGATCCCACGAGCAGCTGCCCTGAGTGTGCCCCGTGGGTGTAGGAAGGAGTTGTGGGGTGTTGTGCCTGGCTCAGAAGAATCATCCAGCCCTTGCTTCCTCTTTGCTGTACTAAACAGGCCAGTTGGCAGTGCAGACTGGCTGGATTATCCCATTTATCTGAACTCTCTGGGCTTGTGGGTGAGGAACACCAGGCTCTGTGCTGAGCTCATGGCAGCTCCCAGGCCCTATCCATGGGCTCAAGCACCTCACTTGCCTCCCCACAATCCTAAAAAAAGGGGTGTCCTTCAACACCAGCCCTCTGCAGCTTCAGTAAAGTGACCCTTGCTGTGCAGAGGTCTCTCTGTAATTCCTTGTTTTCCTGGAGCCCATGGAATGCAGTGACTGTACCAGCCCTGGCTCTGGTGGCACAGATTTGCTCTCCCAATTGTGAAACTGAGCTCGAGGGTGCAGGAATGAGGGGAAGGGGCATGGATGTGGCAACTGCTCCTGGGTGAAGGGCTAGCTTGTCCCTGGAGTTGGCCTGCTGTGTCCACGGAGCATCCTTGCCCACTGGTGTTAATGCCAAGTGCCTCTCGACGTCTCCAACACTGACCTCCTTTCCTGTTGCTCTGTGGCCCCTGCAGCTTTGGAGCGACGAGGTGGAAAAAGTAAGTACCCAGCTAGAGCTGTGCTCAAACCTTCTGGGTGTGCTGGGGGTGTTTGGGGGCCAGGGGTGCTGTGGAACCCTTCCTGCCCACGGGCAGGATCAGGGGGTGTTGCAGTTGTCACCCCCAGTCCTGATCCCGCTGTTCAGTGTCACTGGGTCCGCCTGGGAAGAGCCTTGCCCGGGGCCAGTTGGCTGTCCCTGGTGTGAGGGACTTGCCAGGTTTGTGTGCAGCAAGAGGCAGCTCAGAGCCCTGTTCCTTGTGGCAGGAGCAGAGGTAATGCACCAGGTGGGACTCAGCTCTGCTCCTGTGGCCAAGGCCCTGCCTGCCCCGTTCTCCACGTGCCTCTGGGAGCCCCTGGTCTGATCAGCAGCTCCAAGCAGAGCTGAGCCAAGGACAGAGTTTCCCTGTGCACAGCCCCAGCTGCTGGAGGGCACAGCTCTGTAGGAGGGCAGGCTGGGAGGGTTGGAGCCTGTTTGGAGTTGATTTTGTCCGGGTGAACTGCCCTTTCCCTTCTGAGTGGGTCCATGGAGCCAAAGTCCCAGGTCTTGGGCTCTGCAAGGGGAGTGGGACTTGTCCATGAAGATGGATGAAGGGCTGCTGGTGGGCTGAGACCAGGTGAGCTCTGTGTGGAGCTCCAGCATGGTACAGAGCTTCCAGAGACACTTCTGGGATCCTGTTGGCTTTCACACCTTGAACACCCCCAGCAGACACTGGCCTGAAGCCTGAAGTGGCAGTGGCAGAATGGCACATTCCTGCTTGCTGTGCATGAGAGCAGCTGTTCCTGCCTTACTCCAAAGGCACTAGCAGAGTGGACTGGCTGTTCCTGAACCAGCTCTTCCCTTTATTTAAACCCTTCAGTCCCTCAAACAAACAAGCTGACTGCAGTCAGCTATAACCATGCAAGGGTCTGCTCCTCTATCTTCTCTGGTCTATCCTGCTTGGACAGACCAAAGTATGTCAGCAAACATCAAAGTTCTCCATGTCTTGGAGAAGCACAAGACTGGAAGGGACCTCCCAGGTCAGCACCCAGTGCTGGCTTTGTAGGAAACTACATCCTGCAGTTGCTGAGAGCTGGCAGGGAGAGGCAAATCCCAGGCAAATCCCAGGCAGTGCCAATGGAGCTGGGTCTGCCTGGCACAGGTTCTGAATAGCCTGAATGCTGAAGTCTCAGCCCACTGGGGCAAGAATCTCTTGATGCTTTGGAGGCATTGCACTGGTATATCTTGTTACATTCCCCTTCTCCTTTAAATAATCCCTTCATACAGAGGATGGTAGAAAATAGATCAGTTGTAGCTTAAAATAGACAAATCTGATTAAAAGACAGTCAAAGCATTTCTTTGTTGCAGCCTGGCTCTACTCTGGTACTGGTAACACTGGTACCAGATGAGAGCTGTGCTGGCCCCAGAAGCCCATCCAGCTGGTCCTGCTGGGAATATTGGGTCTCCTCTGGGGTCATCAGCCATGTGGCCTCTGCTCTGAGACTGTCAGCCTGGCTGGATCAGCCCTCTGGGCTCAATTCCAGACATGTCACTCCTGTGCCAGAATGATCAGGGCATTTCCAGCAGAAGAAACTCCAGAGCAGGCAGCTCTCCAATGGCTGCACACTCCTGGAGGAGGGGAAAGGGTTCTCCTTCCAGAGAGCTGGAGCTGAGTGGGAATCACTCCTCTGTGACCTGTCACGTCCCAAAAGGAGTGCCTGGTGTTAAGGAGTGAACTGTGCTAGAGAGAACACGTGGGCCTGTTTGTCACCATCCAGCAGCGGGAGGGGAGAGTGGCACCAGAGCACTTGGCTGCTCCAGCACTTCTGGAGCTCTTCCTGCCAGGATCCACCCTGCTGTTCTGGTGCTGCAGAACTGCCCCAGTGTAAATGCACTGTTTGCTGGTGGGGGACAGATGTGCTGGCTGGCTGGTGAAGAGGGTGCCCAGTGTCAGTCTGTCTCTGTGGAGCTGCCTCCTGCTCACTGGTGTTCAATTCTCCTAGCTCTAAAGCAGTAAGGAGCTCCAAAGGAGAGCCTTGAGTAGAAGTTGGATTGGGATGTTCATCTCCATTGTAGAGAGAGTTAATTAGCAGCAGCAACCTGGTAAATGCTGCCTGGCCTCAGCCTTTGTTCTGTGGTGATAAAAAGGAAACCACTGCACAGCCAGAGAGAAGCTTAAGGAGGCTGTCACACTCCTATGCCTGCAGGCACAGAAAGAGGGGGATAAAAAGACTGTTGCTGGCATGGGACTGGCTTTCCACATACCTCAGGATCAACAAAGCCTCTCCACCTTCCTGTTCCAGTCTTGTGGGAGCAGGAGCTTCCTAGCTTGATGCATCAGTCTTGAGCTGCCATTCCATGCCCTGCAGTGATCCTGTGTAGGATCCAGCAGGAATCAAGTTGAAATACAGCCTGAGGCCTCTGGGATCCCGACCCAGGGTGTCTGGTGCCTGACATTCACTGGGTGCACGTGCACCCCACTGAGCAGCAGCACCCGCGTCTTGGAGCCAGAAAGAGGGGGTTGGGGAGGGTTGCAGAGGCAGGACAGGGGTCCTGCCTCGTGCTGCCTGAGCCCCCCACCCCGTTTGCAGGCGGAGCACGAGCTGAGGATCACACAGACCGATTTCGACCGCCAGGCAGAGGTGACCCGTCTCCTGCTGGAGGGGATCAGCAGCACACACGTGAGTCTTCCCGGGCACCTGGGGGGTCACAGGGACTACAGAGACTCCTGGCTCCTTCCTAGAAGAGTGCCAAGAGGATGTGGAGCTCTGCACTGGGAGTAGAGGTAGAAGAGGTGGTAAATTTGGATGCTACAGCAACATCCTCCTAAGGCCCAGACCGTTCAAACTAAAGCCACGCTGAAGTGTGCACAGGCAGTGCCACTGTGGGTTCCGCAGTTCTGCAGCCCTGAAAATGCTTCCAGGCCAGGAAAACCTTGTTCTCTGACTGGAGCTGCGGGGTGGCCACACAGGCATGCACGAGTCTGCTTCTCTGGGGGGTAGCAGTGGCTGCAGCAGGAGAGTTTTCGTGCCTGGCAACCAAACTCAGTCAAGCTGATGGTCCTTTTCCCTCCAGTTGAATCATCTTCGCTGTCTCCACGAGTTTGTCGAGTCTCAGACCAACTATTATGCTCAGTGCTACCAATTCATGCTGGACCTGCAGAAGCAACTGGGCGGGTAAAACAAGACATTGCTTTTACTTCTCTGAGGGTTATTGATCTCATTGCCCCAGCTCAGCCCTCCTTCCCCTCCCACATCGTAACCTTGGGTAGAATTACAAAGCCCCCTCCCAGCTCTGGCAGAGTTTACACCAGTCCAGGTGGTGTGTTTGGAGCAGGCTTCGCCACGGGATTCATCTGGGGTTTATACATTCCTCTCGAAGCATGAAGGCCATGGGGGTTGGAACATTCTTCCTCTAAATTAGTTAAATCACATGGGAGTCAAATTCCTGTTGCCAGGCAATGAGCCTGAGCGTGCTCGGCTGCAGCAGTAACGGATTCCAAATTCCATGTTCCATATTCAGTGCCACTGGCTGCACATCCCTTGGGGTGGGCTGGGATATTCTCTCTGCTACTGTCACTCCTGACCCAGGAGGGGCTGTTGCCTCTCTGTGATCCTCACTACTCCTGTTCCATTCTTTTCCATGCTGCAGCTCCAAAGGAGAAATGTAAGTACCACTTTGGCCAGGATGAGCTCTGAGGGCTCTTTCCCCCCTCAGCCTCTCTGGGGTCTCTGAGAACTTGCCTCAAAGGCCAGCAAGGGACAGAGCTGCACCCCCTCTAGATAAATGAGCCTGAGCTCCATTACTGTCCCCCTGGAGAGCCCACAAAGCCTGGGAGCCTCCAGCTGAGCCTCCAGTTTAACAGCAGCAATGCCCATCCCTTTGCTGAAGAACCAGCAGGCAGAACAGGTAACACAGACCACGTGAGAGCAGGGCAAGGACAGTGCAATGGACTCAGAGCAGACAAATATCACCCATAGCACAGTCTCAGCACCTGAGAACTGAGAGTGTGTCCCCAGGTGAAGGGCAGTGTGGATCTGTTGTGGATCCCAGCTGTAGGCTGGGACTCTCGAGCATCACCTCTGCAGTGTGACTGGTGGAAGCAAGAGCTCTGTGTGGTTGTCCAGCCTGGAGCCTCACTGAGCTCTGCTCTCTTCTCCCGCGTGAAGATTTTCAGGCACGTTCGTGGGCAACGCAGACTCCGCGTCTCCCGCGGCCGCTCCCTCTCCCCCGGCTGGCGCCGCTGCCTCGCTCCCTGCTGTGCCTACCATTCCAGTTGTGCCCACAATCGCTGGGGTGCCCAACACGGTGGCAGAGGGGGTGCTGAACCCCAACGAAGTGAAGCCTCCTGCCAGTGGGACGCGGAAGGCCAGAGTCCTCTACGATTACGAAGCCGCCGACAGCACCGAGCTGGCCCTCCTTGCAGATGAGGTTGGTGGCTTTCCTGCCTCTTGGATTTGGCTGTAACTGCCCACTGGTCTGTTGTGTGCTCAGCAGGCCTTTGGTTACTTCCCCTGCCCCTAAAAACCTGCTTTGTGGCACTAATAGAGTCTTTACCTGGACACAGGTACCCCCTGAGTTGCAGCGAGTTGTGTTCAGGGCCATTTGTTATTTAACATCACCCCAAAAACTCCTTGATTCCTGTTGGAGTCCGACTGGACCCAAGATGAAATACCCAAATACTCAATATCTTCACTGTGACCCTCTAATGCAGCTGCCTAATCCAGAGCCATGGGATAAGGTGCTGGCTGGAGGCCTGCTCTAACCATGCTGAGAGAAAAAGGAAATTCAGCAAGCTGCAAACTCTTCTGTTCTCTAGACTGAACTTCTGCATTCAGAAGGGTTGACATAGCAACATGTAAAAATGCCCTAAGTCACTTTGGAGAATGAAAAGGCAACAGGGACATCACTGGGCAGCTTTCCTTAGATTTTGTGTTAAAACTGCAGATAGCTCCAGGGGCACAGATGCCTGTTGAATGAATATCAGGAATTCCTGTTCTTTCAGTCCCCCTCTGACTGAACTTCTTGGCTCTGTCTGCAGCGTAAGGTCCTGTCTAATGCTGTCTTCTCTCTGCAGATGATCACTGTGTACAGCCTGCCAGGCATGGATCCAGACTGGCTCATAGGGGAAAGAGGGAACCAGAAGGGGAAAGTTCCTGTCACTTACTTGGAACTGTTGAGTTAAATGTCTCCAGGAAGAATGTACAAGCAGAATACACCCCTCATCTCCTGGCACTTCTAATGCGGATTTCTTCATCCGAGACCATTGCTCCCTTCAGGGTTGACACTCCATTGCTAACACGGGAATTGTGGGAAAGAAGTGGTAAAAGCGTTATGGTGAGGTTTTGGGAAAGGGCTGATGGCACCCAAGACTGAGTTTGTCACCTCCCAGTGCAGCCTGCTTCGAGGTCAGTCTTGATGGCACAAGGTTCCTCCATTATTTTCCCTTCCCTGCCCTAGTCTTGCCCCTCACAGTGGCTTTCCCAGGGCGAGCTGTGTCCCTCAGCAGCTGCTCACGGAGTCCCAGTTACACTTCCCTGTGTCTGCTGTGGGTTAGTGCCTGTCTGCCCCTCCCGTCCTCTCTCTTTTCCATCAGTAGAATTGCCCGAGTCCAACCCCTGAGCATTCCAGTAGGGAAGTGTCCCACGCACCCCCTCTGACACGTCCCAGCACGTAAGGCAAGGAAGCTGCAGTTAAGCTTTAGGAGCCTGTTAAACCCATCCACTTGTGGGTGACCAGCAAGGTGGGGCTGGCCTAGAGCCACACTCTGTCCTGGGGCCTGGTGGCTGCTCCCTGCACCTGTCCTCTGAAGCTGGAAGATTTCTTTGTGGAGACCAACCTGGTACCACAGGGCCCAACCCCAAACCTCAGTGCAAGGGACCATCATCTCGCTTGTGTTTCCTCCGAGAATTTGCTCTTGGACTGCAAAGTTTACAAGCCTTTTTACAGCTTTGCTGCCCCTGTTACTCTCCAGGCTTTTCTTTCAGTGCGTCTGTCCAGGCATGTTTAGCCTGAGTTTGTTTTTACCCTGAATCACTGATTTAATGAATGTTTCCCCTCCCATATCAGCAGTGAACAGACTTGGTGCATCCTAGTGCAGAAAGGGACAGTCCCACTGCTGTCACATCCAGCAAGGAGCTGCTCTTGGCCGTGCACACACACCCCCCACAGCCCCGGCTGCCCTGGAGGGATGTGCTGGTTTAGCTCAGGTGTGTGTGTGCCTGCTCATCCTGCAGTTAACTTTTAGCTAGAGCTCACCCAAAGGACTTCCACTGCTGTGTCACTGGTTTTCCACTCAAGCTGGATGGAAGAGAAACTCACCTGCACCAAGCTCTCTGTTCACCACCTTCCCCTGGGTATGTCAGAACTAACTTTGCTTGTTTATTGATCTTTTGCACTTTCCCCAACGGTATCGTGACCACTCTAATGTAACAGGGCACTGAGCACCTGTGTTTGTGGGGCTCGTGGGTTTCAGCACTTATTTGCCAATAAACAAACTGCCTGACCTCCTGCCTCAGCATCTTCTGTGGGCTCAGACCTGTCCCTGCTCTCCAGCAAAAACAGGGAGAAGCAGCTCAGGGGAGAGCAGTGCCCTCCTGCTATCCCAGCCTTGGAGCTTGGGGGTGAAAGGCTGCCAGTTCCTCCTGTCCCACCTGAAACTCCCAACATGCCGTAGGATTGGAAATGCCTTGCTGTTCCTCTCCCAGATGACACATCTCAGTTGTACTACAGCTTCAGGGGCTCTGAGAAACAACAGCTCCTCCTTCACCTGAAGCAAAAATAGAGCACAGGATGACTTCAGCTGCTGAGAGACTGAAGTGCTATTCTAGATCTAACAGACTTTTGTTGTTGTTATGGAAACTAGATCTGCTGCTGATCTAAAATCCTAAAGCCTTGTCCCTCGCACCCAGCTTGGAAGGAACTCCTGGGAGAAGAGGCTGTTGAAAGCTCTGTAGTGCAGCACCAGCGCTTGGCTGTTCTACTTAAATGAAAGGGGACAGGGAAATGAAGTATCTTCCTGTTTTAGTTGGTTTTCCAATTGCCAGGATTACCACTCCCTCAATCTATTAGAGATCTAACCCCTATCTATTTCCCTCCCACCTTCCAGCATGTGTGCCTTTCCCTCAGGCCAGTGTTTCCTTGTTATTCCTCTCCCTGGTACATCAAAGAGGAAGAACAGTTTGAGCAAAAACAGCAGCAGTTTAATGATGCAGAAAATGGTGTCTCTTCCCTCAGAGCAGCCAGAAGGAATTCTGTTCCCTCTGCAGTAGGAAAAAAAAGCACATGAAAAATCTATTGCTGCTCCTGCCTCTGTACAGGAAGGTGACACTTGTGCTGCTTCTCTGCAGATGTCAGGGGGGGCTCCCCTTGGTTGCCTCCATTTCCCCGTGCCTGGGGCACAGCTCAGGACTGAAATGCTGCTGTAGCTCTGAAACACGTGTGACCAACAGCATCAACTGCTCTGTCTGGCACCAAAGGTTCCTGCCAAGCACCACAAACTCCCTCTGGTGTTGAGTAAACATCTCAAGGAATATATTACTTCTCCCTGAATTCTCATCCTATCCATCCTCATTCAACACCAGTGAAGTGATGAACACACTGTACCTTCCAAAGCTGTAACAGGAGTGATCCCTACCAGAGCCATCCAGGAACAGCCCCTGCTGTAACTGAACCTGCTCAGATGTGCCAGATTCCAGCTTTGCTCCCGCTCCCCACAGCTCCCCTCACCCACTTGCTGTCTCTGCAGTTCTTTACCTCCAGCTCTCCACGGTCACACTCAGTTCCCCCAGGGCACAAAGTGTAACCAGTTACCTCCCCATGGAACCACCACCAGGCTTGGGACTGTCACCACTCCCTCAGTGTCAGAGCAGCTCACCTCTGGTTTTGGAAGGTAAACAAGCCCCTCTCCCTTCTACTTTAAGACCATTTTACTCCAGCCAGCTAGTTCAGATCTCTCCAAAGCCTTCAGGGCATGTGAAACTGGATCAAGCAAATGAGCCAGAATATTGCCAGCACTTAAGCTTACAAGGTAAAAAAAACAAACCTCAAAGCACAATAATCTCATTTTCTCACTCCAGTCTCTTAAAACCATCGAGATTAAAAAGGTTCTGGCTGGTAAAGCAATTAAGTGTCTCTTTAGGAAAGAACTGGTAGGTTACGAGCTCACAGCTACACTGAAATTTGATTTTTTTACCTTAGAGAAGTCTCTAGATTTCAGGTTTTATTTTTAGCAGTAATTACTGACTTTCTCTTAATGTCTCCATCGCTGAGCCTCAGAACATTAAAGGATTTGTTGATTTACTCGAGAGCCACAACACACAACACACCTTCATTGTAGACAACGTCCCTTCCAGTGTGACCCTGTGCCCTCCCTGGTGCTGCACAGGCAGAGGATGTGCAGGAGGAATCATCCCTGAGGAGTATTTTATAGTGCTGCTCATTGAAAACCTCCTACAAGTTCCCCAACACGAGAAAGGGAGTGGGTGTGGGGAAATCGAGGGAATCAGCCTTTAATTAGTCTTAATCAGTCATTTCAAACCACAGCCTTTGCTGGGACTTCAGCCCAGCAGAACCACCACCCAGACACGGCAGAGCTGCTGCTGCTGCTGTGTCCAACACAAACCCACGAACCCAGCTGCTGTCTATAAAGGTTTTAATATCAGTATAAATAGGGCACAGTTACAAAAAACTGCAAGACTGGATCAATGGAATTTTGACGTAAAAACCTTTAGGTGAGGCCTTGCTCTTCAGAAACACACAGCACACAGACTGCAGGGTGAAGGGAAGGCGTGAGCACACATACACCATCATGCCTTGAACCATTCAGTACAAAAATAGCAGTAGAAAGATGGTCTCTGAATTGCTGGCTGATCCCTTGGTGTGCCTCAGCTGGACTCTGTGCGGGAGAGGCAGATTGCACCTTGTGATAGGAGCAGAGCTAATGCCCAGCAGAAAGTGTCTCCTCTATCCAGCCACAGCTTCCCCAGCTGAGGTACAAGCTATAAAAATAAAGGTTTTGACTGTTCAGCGCTTGTACCCAGCCAGGATGCTCTGGCAGAGGGGGGAGCAGGCTGTGCACACGGGCTGGTCACCGGAGAGCCACCCTGGGCTCTGCTTACATTCACTCTGCTCCTGGGTGGCGAGAGTTCATGGGATCCCACTGCTCGGGTGACACCACTGCCCACACCTGGCCTCCCTCCCTTCCCAGTCCTTGTTCCAGCTCTGCCAAAGGTGATGCCTTCCATGGTGGACATGAATCGTTCCGCTGCAGGTCCTGAAAAGGGAGGCAGAGCCAGGACAGGATCTATCTCTGCACGTGCCGGACAAAGGCCTGCACGAGCTGGAACAAGGGCTCCTGCCCCTCCGGACCCAGCTTGGAGGCAGACTTTCCTTGGGGAGAGGGAAGGACCCCGCTGGCAGGCGAAGAGGGACCACCCCGGCGGAAGTACCGAGACAGGCTGGAGAGCAGCGTACTCTGCAATCACAGGCGTGCAACAGGTCAGAGCTGCTTCCCACCACGCGCCCTCTCCCTCCCCACCCCAGCACAGGAACGTGCCAGGATGCGCAGCCCAAGGCTGCTCATCCATGCTGGGCTTTACTGGGCAGCCACAGACCAGTGACCTCCTCCCACAAGACAGGGTGACCCCACACAGAGGACGGCACGAGGTGCTCACCAGCTCCGAGCTCAGCTCCTGCTTCATCCGCTGCTTGTCCCGGGGGTGCACGGCCGGGTCCCGCAGGTACCGAACGGCCTGCGAGATCAGCAGGTAGAAGCAGTTCTCCATTGTAAACATGAGCAGAGACCTGTGCCAAGAACACAAATAAAGGTCAGCACACAACGCCTTCCAGGTGAAATGCTCATAGAAATGCTTCACACACACATGTATGAGGGAACGGTGTTACTGTGCTCATTCTGCTCAAGCAGCCGTACCCAAAACCTGTGCTCTGCAGACCAGAAACCTCTGTGACCAGCAGGGAACTGTGATTTAAAAGTGCCAGTAAATAAGCATCAAACACCTCTTTACTTGCATTTTCAGTGGTTGATTTATAATGGGATGACTTCACACACCCTCCCCCAAAAAATCCCTGCTTGCTTTGGAGAGCTGCTGATGGGCTATCTGAACTCCCTGGATTCAGAGTGAGGAGCTCTGAAGCTACACAAATGCCTCTGAACTTCAGTTCTGATGTGAGGAGCTCTGGGTTCTGCTGCTTGGCCGTGACTACATCAAATAATTAGAAACTTACTTGAGGGTTTTGGTTCCATCTTGCATATTCAGCCCTGCAGCCTGAGGGAAAGGTTCCTTCTTCTTATCCAGCTTGGAGGGAAAAAAAGACAGGCATTAGAGACAGGAGATAAACAGAACCACTCCTGCTCTTCAAAGTGTGAGCTGAAGGAGCACTCTGGGGTCACTGCAGGAAAGGGGCAGTACCTCTCCCAGCATGTTCAGGGCCACGTTGACTGTGGCCAGGAGGGTCCCAAAGGAAGGGGCGACGTCCGAGTCAAAGGCTGGTGTGGTGAAACTCAGGACAAAGAGCACGTTGTACTCAGCCAGGTCCAGCGACTGCGGAGACATGGAAAGGGGTGTGAGACCCTCCAGGCCAGGAGTGTGTTGTTGCCACAGGAACAGGAATATCCAGCCCTTCATTGTGCTTTTTATACGGAGAAATAGAAGCACTGTGATGATTTCACAGATCTCAGGGGTACAGATGGAGCAGTGAAGGGTCCTGTACAGCACTGCACAGCCAGACTCCACGGCTCTGCTCACACAGCTCCCACCACTGCACACCAAGGCACTGACTGCTTCCACACTGGGGAATGTACCCAGAGGCACAGGAGAAGGAAGTTCCCTATCCAACAGTCAGCAGCAGGACACTGCCAGAGTCAAGGATTAAACCCTCCTTTTCTGAACCTGGAGATGAGCCACTGGGTCACACCACAATGGGAGGATAAGGGGACTCTTTCCTGAAGAGTGTACAGAGGGCACAACCCCACTGGGTTATTGTCTGCTGCAGTGAGGTCACAGGGACACAGTGTTGTGTAGATCCCACAAAAGCCTGGCCAAGCCTTCCTTTCACACTGACCAGTGCCTGATTCCCAATGGGAATTCCTTGTGTCCTGCCTTCCTGTTCTGTACAGCAAGAAGCAGGCAGGGGTCACTGTGCCTCACTACACAGACCCAGAACATCCCTGGAAGTGCTGGAATGTCCCCCCTTCGTGGGGCAGCACCTCTCCTCTGTCCCCACCTGGTCCAGGAGGATCTGGCAGACATCGGGGGTGAAGTGGCGCAGGGCAGCGAGCGACTTGCTGAGGATCTTCAGGAGGCTGTACTGCACTGTGAGCAGGGCCTTCTGCTCTGCTGCCTCTGACTCGGGGCTGGGATGTTTGGAGGAGGCCTGGGGATTCCTCTGCACTCGGGGGGTCACGCTGGATGGAAGGGAATCGCCGTTTTTTGTCTGCAGAGAAAGAACAAAGGAAGTCCTGAACACCAACAAGGTTACTTTGCACTAAGAGGAATGATTTGAAGGGGAAAAAAGATGTTGTGAACAAAGGAAATGAGGAAACAAGGCTCCCAAAGTCTGTCACCAGCTGAGAGTCTACACTTGGCGTGCACTGGGGAGGCTCTGCATTGCAGGGAGGCAGCTGCAGAGGCTGTTTAGGTTCCACATTCCAGGAAAACAACAATCAGCACACAAGCCTGAGCCACGCTGGAAGAACACAGCAGCAGCAATGCATCTTCTCCACCTCGTGTGTCTGAGGATGTCCCAAGAAGAAGAACTATCTCCCCTGAACAAATTAAATCAGCTCAAGGACACCAGGGCAACAGTGGCTTATTAATGGCATTCCAGAGCCCTACAGCAATGCACCTCTTGCTGCAGTGTATAATGACAACAGCACCATTCGACACAGGCTGCTGGTTCTCTGGGACTGGCTTTACTCTGCCCAGAGGTTTTTAGACTCCAGACTACTCTTGGCACATTTTTTTTTCACTGCGGAGAAATGCAGATCCCACCTGTTGATGACTGTCAATAATTCCCACTAGGATTACCAACAATCCATTCAATATCCAAGACCCTGGTTATTCACTAACATTTGCCTTCCAAGAGGGAGCAGGGCAACACTTAACTCACAGTTTGGTTTGGGATCCTCACCTGCAGGTAGTGCTGGAGCATTTTGCGGCTGTGCAGGAGGGAGGTACAGGCCTGACAAAGGTAACACAGGTTCACCTGAAATAAATAAGATCAGGGAGAAATCTCTTAAAAGCTCAAAACCCACTGGTGGAAGCTGGAAAATCCCGTTAAACAGAGCACTGTGATCATAAGGGATCCATGCAGTCTCTTAATTTCTCAGTATTTTCTTGGAATCACCTGGCACTAAGAACTAAGAGTAAGCCACTGAATTCCCCAAGTTATTTTCCCAAGCTATCACTTCTCTGTATTTCCTCACTCAACTCAGACAAGGTACCAATAGAACACGCACTTAAATAATCTCAGCTGAAGTTCCTATTAAAAGAGCAGTAATAAAAAGGTGATATAGTGCCATTTGCTGACAAGACATCCAAATCCCTGCACTCCAAGGAAATGTATATCCTGCTTCCTACCTGCATGTCCCTCATAAGCTGTGGCAGGTGGAAATGCCACTCCTTTGTGAAATTTGAGAGCTGAAGAATGAAGCCAACAGTGTGATCTGCCTCCTCCAGACAGGCCAAGCTCTGTACTGTCCGTACTGCATTCAGGCACTGCAAAGGAGACAGAAATAAATCAGGGCCATGACAGATGAATCACAAAAGGCCCATTCCTTCCTCTAGAAGAAAAGGCTGGAGGTGCAGCCTGCACTGACACAGTCCAGCCAGGACAGGTATTTCAGCACTGCAGGACACGAGGATGTGCTGACCCAGGCTGAGCTGGCCAAGCAAACCATCCCAGAGGGAGTCTGTGGCCTACCTGAAGGATCCTCTCCTGATGGACCCCCACAAAGTCCAGCGCTTCCGTCAGGAAGTTGTATCTCAGCGTTTTGAGCAGGCGCTCCATGAGGGACATGGAGAGACGATAGACCCCAGGCCAGGAGGGGGCATCCAGAGACTTTCGGGACGAGGCGGATGTCTGAACAAATCACACACAAGAACAAGCCGCTTATTTCCCTCCACACCACTCCAGCAGCCTCCAGCCTCCAGGGGAGGCACTGCTGCAGCCACAGCCCATGAGGCAGGGCATGGGGAGCTCTCTGGGCACGTTCCCACATGGAAGGAAGCAGCACCCACCTGAATGGCTCCGTTCGTGCTGAGCTGGTACACACTCAGGAGGGGCAGGCAGACACTCTGGGTCACACCAGCTCCAGCCATTGCTGCTGCTCCCTACAAGGCACAGAACAAACTACTGCTGGAATCTCTCTCCCTGAGACTGAGGAGAATTGTTTTGCATTAGGTATTTCTGTCCTTTGCACTCTCACTGCCCCTTTAGAGAACTTTCATCCACACACACTTCCACGCTGTTTAAGTTCAACATCAAGACAAACAACAGTAAAATCTAACCTGCGTAACTGTACTCTCAATTCCATTTATCACCTGCTCTGGTAGGTACTTCATCTTGGCAAAGGGCTTTGGAACAACCTTGCCTTCACCTAAAGCCCCCCACAAGTTCAACTTGCAATAGATAAGTAACACTTTATCAGCTCTTATCTCTGAGCCAGGGAAAACTATGGAGAACAAGGCAGGTGTACATGCAGGACCTACTGCTTGCCAGCCTCCAAAAAACACCCTTTATCTACAGCTCGCTGTTCAGCTGCATCACAGACAGACTCGTGAATATACATCTTCTATTCAAAGTGCTCTCACTCCTCTGCACCTCTCACCTGTTGGGTCCTTGCTAAGGTCAGCAGCAAATGCAAAGAGGCCTCTGTGAAGTGAAGGTTTTGTTTAACTCTCAGGCTGATCTCCAATGCAGCAAAGATAGTAGGAAGCACAGGGACTTTCCTAGTAATCTGCAGCCAGTAGTCTCCATCTTCATCCACCTCACAGAGCTCCTTGGCCAGATGCAGACCCAGGACACACACCTGCAGGGACAAGGAAAAGGGAACCAGATACAGGGGTTACAGGGCTGATACGAGTATCAAGACAATGTTTTTTAGATCTGAAGGAGAGGCAGCAACAGCTGATTTCCCAGACTGAAACTGCCAAAAAGACATGGAGTGATTCTGAAACAGAAACTGCTGACACCTCCTTTGAAGGCATCAGGCTGCAAGGGAAAGTTGTCCCAAGCATCACGAAACTTTTGCCTAGGGAGGAGAAAGCAGGCAGCAGAACAGAGGAGCAGGTCCTTTACCCCATCTCGCTGGTCTTTGTGCTTCACTCGGGAGGCATCGTCCGTCTCCATGCTGTCCTTGTCCTCCGCGGCATCTCCCGAGGTCAGGCTGTGCCGAGTCTGGTCGAACAGGGCAATGACCTCATCCTGGAGTGTCTCACACACACTCAGCACCAGCTGGGAGTACTGGGGGATGTCACTCACTGTGACACACACAACAGACACCAGTTAACACACAGCCCTTGTACTCAGGTTTCCAGTTTAACTGAGAGCATCACTGAGCCACAACTCTTGGAGTCTGTTTATTCTGCTCTCCTTTCAAAGCCTACAAAACAGCAGGTGCCTAAGTTAGCTGACTGAGTCGAGGAGGATATAAGGGATGAAATGGTCATCTGGATAACAAAAACATGTAGTTTTATCAAGAATCATGTCACAGTACAAATCAAGCACTACTATGGATGTATTTAACTGCTCCTTACAGCAATTCCCACCCATTGCTCCAGACTTCTGGTAAGGGCCCATGCAGACTGGGTGCAGTCCATGCTCTGAGTCCATTTAAATGTTACCTTCTTATCAAAACCATTATAATAAATTGCACCACCTTTTACCAGCATGACTACAAACTCAAATCCAACAGCAAAGCAAAACAATTAAAAGCTACCCAACCCTCCACTTTTTAATCTGTTTTCCGAAACATGGGGGCTTGCAGGGCCCAAGCAGTGGGACAAGGGATACACAGGCAAGCTGACACTTCTCATCACAGTGCTTTGGTATGTGCTTGGACACCCTGGGGGCAGGGTGTGCTCAGCCCTGCAGCACCTGCACGTGCACCACCTCACCTTTCATCTCCTTCATTTGCAGGACAGTGATGAGAGCTGAGAACACTTTGGCTTTGGTTTTCTCCATCACCTGCTGATCTGCCTGTAGCACTCCCTCCAGAATCTGCGTCAAGGAGTTTATGATTTTATCCACAGAACTCAACTCTCTGACAACAAAAAGGGAGAGCTCTTCAGATTGGACAAGATCCCTCAACAAATAGACTGGCTTGACTGAGCTATGTGGATCATAAGTGATACGATACACACAAATAAAAGCAGTTCTTCCCAAGTAAAGTTTAAGTCACCACCTGGATCTCACTAAAGACATTCCATAGAATGAGAGAATGCATTTTCCCTTCACTGTGAGAATGAGAATGCAGGACTAACATCACAAAAGCTCTTTTGATACTTTTCACCAGCAAGCAGAAAGCCAAACCATAAACTGTATTGAATTTCAACAACAACCCAGAGACATTTTACATCCCAAAGAAAAATTCTATGAGAAGGCTTAAGTTTACTCCCCAAATCACTAAGGGCATCTCACTAAAGCAAACCACTTAAAAACCTCCAAGTTTTTATTTCTAGCAGTGACTAGAAATTAACCAAACAAAATACCCACCTCTTCCACTGTTTGAGCAGGATCAGAAGGAGGGTACACAGCATAGAGCCCAGCTGCAGGCAGGCCGCTGACATGGGAACCTGGAGCTAAGGAGAAATACTGCAAGAGTTACAGCTGCAACATGTGAGAACACTTCAGAAATGCTCAGCCCAAGCCACCAAATGCCCAGGTTTGTCCTTAAGCAGCACTGAGGGGGCCAGAGCCAGGACCCTCACAGGGCCACTCAGAATGAGACATGCAAAATAAAGATTTATAAGCAGCTCATCAGTTCAGGAAGAGACACTTTGTTTCGGCCCAATTTCACAGGTCTAAAAAGCTCTGTGACAGCAAGCAGCTGCAGAAATAGAACCCCTCATAATTCAAAGAAGATGAGCAACTAGAAAATGAAAGAAATGATGAGGAAGCAGCACCTACCAAAACCTTGGTGCCATTTAGCATGTCCAGAAACAACTGCTCACGAACTGCAGAATCAGTCAGATGCATGATATCTGCCTAGATCCACAAAGAGAAACATCAACCAAGCACAATAAACGATGCATCTTCTTAGCAGCCTAACATCAGTTCACTGGTTTGTTACTTTTAGAATTCCCTTAATTTTGCAGCTGCTGAGTTTTACAGAAATCACTGAAGTCCTGCATTAACCACAGGCAAGAAGTCAGCAATGACTAATTCCGTAATGGTGCATCCCCGCCTCACTTGACTCAGGAAAAGCTCTTCAGCATTACCTAATTACTGAGAATTGCTCTAAAAATTATTTACTACCTCCCTCCTCTGCTCAGACAGACAGTGTGCTCGTTTTGATCAAAGAGCAGAACACCACCCACTCCAACCTCTGGTGCCACGCTCGTGCCAAGGCGTGTTGACATCACATATACTACAAAACCGAAAGGAAAACCAGCGAGTTCTTAGCTGCTGACACTGAATTATTCAAAATGTTAGTATCAGACTGTCATGCCAGGCAAGAGGCAGCCCTTACATGGCTTGTGGAGATGATGAGCAGCATCCTCCAGGCCGAGATGAGCATCTGATACTCTGTCACAGAGGCACAGCTGGTGCCCTCGGTCTCTGCCACGTGCTGTGCCAGTGACTTCACGTACTCTGACCAGTAGGCAAAGCGCTTTTTGGAGGAGAAATTCTCCAGCGTGTCTTTCAGGGACTGATCCAGTGAGCCCCTGACCAAATCAAGAGGAGAAGTTTATCTTCATTTATTCTTGGGTCAGACAATACACTTCTTCTGAGATTCAGGGACACAGCTTGCAAGTGAAGGGTATTCCACATATTAGACCTGTGCAGGGAATCCCACTTTTTGCATCAAATCTGAAGGAAAAACATGATCCCTGAAGAAAATCCATGATTTTTTTTTTAAGCTGAGATTTTAGTTAATCCTGACTTTTCAATGTATTCAGTATCAGTTTTATTCAGGAAAACAAATCAAGTGGGAGAAAACTACTAAATGTGATTCAACAATCAACACACAAGGTTTAGTTAGCTTAGCTGACAATTAGTTTCAATAAATACTGTATATTCTCATTCTAGGATATGAGGAAAATACTAATACATTCTCACCTAAAGGCTGCAAAAAGACTAATATCTTTCTGCAATTAGTGATTGCAAGAATCTGAAATGCATGTTTGCAATATGTCCATAAATCACACCCACATTTTCACAGGATTACATGTGCTTTGTCCCTCAAAGCCCACATGGTCTGTCAAGAGTTAACACACACAGTTTAGATAATTAAAAAGTACAGGGATGAGGGAGAAACTCCCAAAAGACTCACTTGACAACATTGTAGATCTCCAAACAGATAATTTTCATGATTAAGGCACAGGTATCCAAGACACTGAGCTATAAAGACAAAAAAAAAGCCAAACCTGAGCTCTGAAGGGTAAGTGGAATTCTGATTTATCCCCATCACTTGGGATGACTAATACTCCTGTTGTGCAGGAGACTTGTTTCTCCCACAGTAGCAATAGTTATGTCATTTGACTATGGACTGGTGACAGTAAGGACAGAGGGCTGTGTTCAGAGCAGAGTTCAAACTCTGAGAGCACAGGGCCTTCAGAATGAAGGGGAAAACTCCCACAGAAGGGAAGAATAACAAGACCCTGATCGATTCCTGTGTGACACCAGTCAGCCTGAGCTATGGATACACTTCAGACAGCACAGTTTCCACTCACTGAGTGTCACCACAGCTGTCAGGAAACATCTATCTTTGTTTCATATGTGTGTAAAGAGCAGGGAATTCCAAAAGACAGTTCATGGCTGTAGAGTCTCTGCAAAGCCAGAAAACATTCACTTCATCTCCTGTGTTTAATCCACTTGATCATAGAAAACTTCAAGCAGGGGGAACAGCCACACACATCACTTAGAAACCATTCCTGAGAAGTGCACAACTGCCTTCTTTGTGTTGGGCTGTAACTCACCTCTGATGATTCTGAAGGCGGAGGAAGGGTCCCAAAGAGGGGATTAGTTAAATTTTCCCAAAACTTTGGCCTAAAAGATACATACAGAAGTACCATCAGTTATCTCCCCCATGCCTAGCAGCATTTTGACAATTCCAAACTTCACAGAAAATACTCTTTGGTAAACACAAATTTATACAGCTTTGTATGAAAGAAACAGAGATATATTTGCTTCTGAACAGGCACAGGGGGGCTTCTCATCTTCCAAGCCCAAAACCCACACGCTGTACGGGCTCTGAGGCAGGGCACACAAAGACTAAGATGTAAACATCCCTGAAAAGTGTGACGAACCAAACCTTTGGAGAAAAGGAAGGAAAAAGAAAAGCCCCAACTCACTTTGTCCTCAGCACGTGCATGGCGCTGTCACGCCGGTCCTGCCACAGCGCGTGCAGGAAGGCGATGGCAGCTCTGTGCAGCAGGGGAGGGCACCAGTACCTCTCCTGCTGCTTGGAGTCAATCAGCTCCAACACCACTTGCAGGCAACTCCACTCCCCCGAGCTGAACTCCTACAGCAAAAGGAAACAGGAGGTTACAGCGCCACAGGACCACCTGTCAGAGCACAATGTGCTTAATCCCACTCACACAGAGAAACAAGTCCGAGTATGTGATGCTGTCGTGTATTTTATATATGACCACAAGAAACATAGTCAGTGCAGAGGAGACACAAAAAACATTTACTGGGAAATAGAATGGAAGCTCAACTGAGACTTAGTATGGTCAAGTGCCTTCAAAAGGTCCCAACCCAAGAAGACCTTGAACTGCAAAGCACCAGGGTGGGTATTCTGGAAAATTTTATTGTCCACTGTACCCCACTTTTCAGCTTTCTCACAGCCAGAGTGTCACAGATGAGTGTTTTAAGGTTACTTAAAGAACACCACCACAGAGGCATCCTTGGTCTGACTCAGCACATGTTCTTAGGCTAACTCAGTATCTGCCTTGAAACACCGGGGGAAGTTTCTCTTTGGTTATAAGGAAAAGCAAAACTGGGATAGCACCACATCCATTAACTGCAAGCACAGGCTGCATTTATCTTTACATTAAGCACATGGTAAGAACTATCAGAGTTTGGACACCGGTGCTGTAATCCTGCTATGAAAAGACCCTGGGCAAGGATCTGCCGTTGTACCTTTGACCCATCGCTGCCATCCTTCACTTCCAAGTTCAGGAAGAGCTCGATGAGCCCGGGCTGTGTCTCCACGGCCACCGTGAGGAACTCCAGGATCATGACCTTGATGCGCATGTCCTCGATCCTGCTCTGCAGGTGGGTCAGGAAGGCGTCGCGGATGGCGGCAGCGTCGCTGCCCAGGCAGGCGTACACGGACATGGGAGCGACCTGCACACGGACACAGTGCCCCAGGGAGAAATACAGAACACTGTACAGTGCACAGAACACTGGTCTGTAGAAGAGGTGATTTGTACTGCACTGAACCTCCAAAATATTTAACATTCAATCTGTGAGGGGGGACTCAAAAGTAAGTTGCCATTAAGCGGGAAGAAGTGATCCAAATTTTCCTGTTTGGCAATTCTGGTCTATCCCTCACCTTTTTTCTCCCAGGTTGTCAAAAAACTAGAAAGAGCAAAACAGTTTTGGAATTGTATTTCTTGAAAGGCTTAGTAAATCTAGAGTCTGGTTTTTAGTAAGTCTAAAATTTGAAAGGTCCTAATAAAAACTTAAATAGGATGCTCTTCTCAGTAAGATGTTAAAGTCCAGGTAGAAAGGCACAAGAATTTTATCTAACTCTGACTTTAGATAAAGTTGCTAAAAATTGGGAAGAGATCAATTGGAGGTGCAAATACTTTGCAGATAACATCCCACTCATGGGAAACCTTTCAGTGAGTGCTGAGTGACTTCCGAAACAGCAGATTAGGTTAAAAAACTAAAGTGCCCTTTAGGTGATTCTTGATGTGCTCTACCTTACAGCCGTCAGGCCGCCCTGTTTCAGCTGACTTGATTAAGCTCCCTACCTAAAAAAAAAAAAAAAGCCTGAAGAAATTATCTGGAGAGAATTCCAGTGCTAGAATCAGTCAAAAGGGGAGAAGCAGAGCAGCACTGGTGTGTCTCATCTCACCGTAGCCAGTCGTTTGAGCAACTGGATGGCCAGGCGTGGAAGTGCAGGGTCGTGCTTGTGGTAGATGTATTTGGCCAAGACAGCAATGAGATTGTTTCCATGAGCACCTGGAGAGAACACAGTTGAAATCAAAGGGAAGAAACGGCAACAAGAGATAACTATTTACCAAATAATGATTTTCACAGCAGAAAGTGGGAACTAGGTTGTTCTCCCAGAAGAACAAGGCCTGGGTGCAGCCAGAGGCACTAATGGCAGCTGATTTAGTATACTCTGTAATTACACTAATCTCATTACAAAGCATCAAACAATAAGCCATGTTTGATTAATCCTTCAGAAGCTGTCCCAGCGGGGCAGAACGCCTCAGCGGAGGGAGAAGAGTCCTCCCCCATCACTGAGCAAGCACTTTTTGGAAACCTTAACTCCTGTTTGTAATGAGACACACGCTGTAATTTGCAAAGAACCCAAAAGCACAGCTCCCCAGGCTGCCCCAGGGGGGAATACCCACCATGCTGAGTGAGTGCCTGCTCCAGGGGAGACACCACACTGGACGGGGGTTTGAGCCGGATGACGTTGTTGGTGACGGAGAAGGCCAACTTCACCGTCTGGATCAGCAGCTGTCCCTGGCCTTGGGACTCATCACTGTGATTCCAAAGGAAACCAAAGTCACTGTGCTGACAATCAACATTTATTATTTGCACAGTGTTCCTCCAAAGAGGAAACTCAGCACTCCACGGGGGGTTATGAGATGCTTTCACTCAGTGTCACGCCAGAGCACACAAGATGCCAAAACAGCCACACCTCACTCACCTGCTGGACTGGGAGGCCATCACCATGTCAATGGTGTCCACCCCAATGCCCATGATGTTGATGACAGCTTGCCCTGCCTCTGTGTTGGCCAGGCTGAAGATGCACAAGGACTGCAGGCTGGGAGCATTGCTGGGACACACAAACACAGGACAGAGTCACAAGGAGCAGGATTTTGCCACACAGGACTTAAAAAAACTACCACAGAGTAACCTCTTCATTTCTACACCCCCACCGTCCCTTCCTTTATTTTCCATTCTACTTTCAGGACAGGCTACACTATATAGGAAAAGTGGGTGGCAGTCTGTCCCAGGAAATCTAGGTACTTTTTTTCTCCTTTTCATCAGGTGTTCTAGAAACCTCTGTGGTTTTGTCTGTCCCTAATCATCTTCTACCCCTCCTGTACTCAGTAATGCAGCAAGGAGCTGAAACCAGCACAAGACAGCTATGCCAGCTACCTCCTAGTTGTTTGCATTCCAAAACTGACACAGAATAATGAATTCTGCCCCGTTACCAGGTCAGTGCAGATCTGAGACCCTCACTTGTCTTACCTGCTGCGAGGATCCATTTCAGGGCATAAATTCAGTATAGCATGGATTAGCTGCAGAATTAGGCACCCTAAAACAGAGATGAAATGGGCCAGTCAGGTTTTGAGAACTTCTGCCTAGTTCCTACTATTCTCAAACAAATCACAGCATGTAACAATACCAGTAGATGTACAGTACAAATCCCAAATGGCTGCTAGAAAAGGTATGATAAAAAAAGAAGAAAAATTCACACATTCTGTTGAGAAGGCAGGTGATCCTTTTTATTCCCTTCTCCTCCTCCTTCCTCCTTCAAGATCCTTACCGATTTTCTCTCTCACTCCATGAGAGTTGTATCTCCATTTGTGGTAATTTGGTAACATCTCCTTCAGGACAAACACGATGCAGGGCACGAGGCCTTGGCTCTGGGTGCTACCAAGTTGTCCCTAGGAGAAACAGAAATGTTATTTAACCAGGGAGGGGGACGAAGGACAAGAAAACTGTTGCAGGAAGATATGCCTTATGTCACTTCCCAGTCAGACCAGCTCACAGGTGGTGTCACATCAGAGCATTCCCGCAGCACTCACCCGGACAAGAGTCGTCACGAGGTTCAGGAAGGAGATGGTGACACTGTACTCGCCCTGGGGTTGTTCTATGCTCATCAGGAGGTTCCCATAGCTCCCAGCATTCATTCCCTCTGCACTGTGGAAGGAGCAAGAGGGTTCATCACATGAATAGCAGGATTCTGACACGAGTGAGAGATGCCAGGTGCAGAGACTGCACGCTGGGAAAAAGTTCTTATGACATGTCAGGCAAAAAAAGTGGGGAGGGGTCAATGAATACCTAATCATGTGATTCATGCTGGACAGTGGATTGGCAACAAATGGTAAAAACCCTGTGTGGTGAAGGTCAGTCCAAACCTGCAAGAGAGAAAAGGTACAGATATCCCCTCTCATCCACCTATAAATGTCTACCAGTTCTCACACCCAGCACAAACAGGTCCTTCCCTCACCTTGGCTGGCATCCGAGCAGCCAGGACTGTCAAACAATTGACACAAGAAGCAATAACATCCACAGGGGGAGAGATTACAGTTGTTAGCCTACAAAAGAGAAACACATACATGAAATGCACTGCCACCTGCAGTCTAGCCTATTTACTGGGTTTTTTTAATCAAAAAAGCTTCTCTCTCACTGAAGAACACATGTATAACATCTAAGCAGGTAAATACAGACAGCAGAGTCTGCACTTTCAGTCTAGACTTCCCACCTCCCCCTCACACCTGAGTCAGATCAATTTACTGCCAGAGGCAAGGCTGGCAAAGCAGCAGGCTGTCAGGGAGAACAATAATTATACAGCAGAACATTAATTCCCTGCCAATTAACTCTGGGAGGAGCTAATAAGTACAACTGTTTTAACACCCAGGAGTTACTGCTCTAATGCTGTGTTTTATCCCCCTTCCATGTAAATGTAGCTACCAGTAAAAACTGCCTTTAAATGGGTAAAACTGCACAACATTCAGGAAAGAGGTGGAAGAGGGGCCATTCTGCTGCAAACAGTGCGTAGGCAGAGCACTCCTGAGAGCTGAACACCAGTCTCAGGGAGTTCAAGCACTGACACTTCTTACCAAGCTCTTGGCAAAAGCAGTAATGAGCCATTCTTCCAGCTCACTGCACCTGCTCAGGTACCTCTGCCGGCAGTGACTCACCTCTGCAGGAGCATGTAGATCCGTGAGGTGATTGGAAGAAGGCAATCTGCTATTGATGCATCAGTGCTGATCACTTTATGAACCAGATCAATTATGGGCTTGACCCTCTGGCAATGCTGAATCACATCTGGGTAAAGAAAACAACACCAGAATGCAAAATCGTACTTAAGCAGTAGTCAAATCTGGAACAATGAACATTATCCTCACCACAAGCTTCCATGAGCATTCCCCATACCAAAAAACATTTGTTTGATTGATCTCAACTTTCTCCTCACCTAAAATGTATCTTGTCTCACTACATGGTCTTACCATGTAGTGAATTTTTTTTTGCAGTGAATTTTACAGAATAATCATCATCAGGTCTCTGGGAAAATATTCCATGCTCTTGCAAAAGTATTCAGTTCTACTACTAACCCCTAACTGATACCAATTAATAATTATTTATTGTTTTATACTCCCAGCCTGTCTCACCTGCTGTTGATACCACATGGAGCAGCATCTCAATCTCACAGGTGAACAGTGTCCAGCTGCTGTAGGAATACTCCCACCGTACCAAATAAGCCCGATCATCCAGCATCACCTGGCCCACTGTTCCCTGAGGTATCCGTAGATTTGTTTGACCTAATCCTAAAGATTGGAAAAGCAGATGCAAAAAGTCACAAATTACTTATAAGCTAGATAAAGAAATGAATTCCCCAAAGCACTTCAATAAGAAAAGAGGTGCAGTTTCCTTACCAAGAGGATAGAGCAGCTTTGGGGCCTGTCTTCGCCACAACGTCCCGTCCTCGTGGGAGATCACGTCCGGAGGTTTATGCTTGTACAGTTCAATATAGAAGGACATTTTATCCAGGAAGCTGTACACCTGCATCAGAGAGAGCTTCAACAAAGCTGCCAAAGAGCCAGAGCTTCTTAAAAATTAAATTAAAATTAATAAAAATAAATCAATCAGGTCACCTCCAGGAATCAGCAAGTTTTGTTGATATGTACAGTATTCTTCTAATACATTGACCCTACCCAAAACACTATTACACAGCCCATGTGTCCAGACAAGTCTCATCTAATGAATCAAGAACTTCTTATCAGTAAAGCACCGTTCAAAAATTGGTCAGCATCTTTATCTTAGGCCACTAGACTTGGAAAGTTCTCTAAAAGCCAGAAAACAAGGTCCTGCAACAGCACAGGACTAATGTCTGTTACCTAAAACTGCAACTCAAATAAGCACATTTAATGGAAAGAAAGAATCACAGAGTCTTGGAACAAATCACCTCCCAAACACAAAGAGAGATCCTGTACCTTTTTTGCAGTAGATTTATCAGACACAAGGGCTTGGAGCAGCTGAAGGAGGGGAGTGAGAAGATGGGGGAACATCCCACACACGCTGTCCAGGATAATACCCAGACCTGCAGTAGGTTCCTGGTGGTGGAAACAGAAAATAAATATCTTATTACTAAAAAGAAAAGCTAAAAGGGTCTCAAGTACAGCACAAAGCTACAGTTCCAGTGCATTTAACATTAATCATGCACAAAAGTTTCACTCCAGTCCTTGCACAGACTAAAGCATGAGGCAGTTCTGCAAGTATAAGGCAAGAAGTAAGACTGTAAGGCATTACATGTCATCCTAATTCTGTGACAACAAAAAATAAGCAGGATGCTTTTGCCAGCAGTTAGTTCAATCCTTGCAGCCCCAGCCCTGCTATCAACTATCACCTATATTAAAACTCGCTCCAGTATCCTTTTCAAGAGTAAAGCCAAGGCTGTACCTAAAAGGCAGGAAAGGGCAAAAGTAAATCAAAGATAGATGCAAAAGACCTTTAGCTCCTCAGGCCCTCCTAGAAACCAACTAACTAACCACTACCAGTCTGTTCCTTTCCTATCAGGGAATCTTTTATCAGGTCTTAGTTATAAACAAGGTAGGTCAAACAACTTGCCAACACACTCACCGTCTTCCAGAAGAGCTGAGGAATGCTGGAAGCTGCCAGAACTTCACATGCAGCATCAATTATATCCTGCAAAGGAAGAGAGGATGGAAAAAAAAATGAAAGCTACTTTACACAGAGGGTTTTCGTCCCAACCAAGTTCCACAACATCTTTGGAATTTAAGTTTTCATGTTCACCCACCAAGATGTAACTGTTTCCTGGAGTCAAAACAGAATCACACCCCCAAGCCCAGACCCCAAAGCCAGCCTGAAGCCACACTATTCATCTAAGTTTGCATGGTGTAAATGCAGTAGGAAAACCAGCAAATCACTTGTTTGGATCTACCTAAGCCTGTGGTCTCAAATGCAGGATTACAGTTTAACAAGTAATTAGCATCAGTGAGGACAAGTTATTTTGAATTATTTTACAGATGCAAGGGGCCTTGGGAGCTCACCTGCTGATTGCCCAGTGTGTGCAATTCCAGTGACGTCAGGACAAAGGAAAGCAGTCCATAAATACACATGCAAGCTGTGCTGGCAGTACACTGCAAGGGAAGAAAACACAGAACCATTATGGGAAAGACTGTGAATTACAAACACACTGCAACTCTACTCAACTGCTTTACACACTGAGTAACTGCCTTTCTCATACACCCTTCCTGCACAGGGGCAGCAAAACTGGGAGCAGTCGCTACGTAATCTCCCCATTAACATGAAATAGTTGAGTGAAATGATAAATCTTGCCACTACCATTATCATTAGAAATGCCTTCCAGACATCAAAATGAAAAAATAAAATTTTAATTTTGTGTTATTAGATAATTTATTAATTTTTATTAAGTATTAGTATTTTTTATTAAGTGTTCATAGAAATCCAAATCATTTGCTGTCACTGATTTCTATCTACAGAGTAGTTTACTCTCACACATGGTGTTGTCTAGTGAAACCATATAGAGAATAGTGCACAGTTACATCAGCCAGTACTGAAGATCCACAATAGCAAATACACCTATGTAGGCAAATCAGCAAATGGGATTAACTGCAGTCTATTCTGCTACAACTTCCAAAGCTTTTGTTTTACTCTTTGGGCACAAAAATCAGTTTCATTCCACTGATCCTCACTGAAAGAAGGCAAGACGACAGACCATGCTTTACTGCACACTCTGCTCAAATCCAGGCTTAGTTTGAAAGAGCACTGGTTCCAAATCATCCTCTTCCCACCACAGCTTTACACCAGCAGCAGTTAAACCAGGAGCTCACACACAGGATTATAAGAAACTCACATTCTTGCCCCCACTGCTGAGGGATCGCAGCAGCTTTGTCAGGTACTGGAACACGTTGAGCTGGATGGCAGTGCTGCCCATCCTCCTGATCACGCTCGTGGCCTCCTCTGGGTTTATGGTGTGACGGAGCAGAGCCCAGGCCAAGAGCACCAGAGCGTGATGGGAGACATCCCCCAACTGCAGCAGCTGATTGTCCATCTCCTGCACAGAGACAAGACAAAGGCAAAATAACTGACACCTTCTGAAAGCAGTTCACGCTCGACAAGCTGATTGTGTCTCTCACATGATGTGGATGCCAGTTCCTACACTCGGTCAACAAACCCAAGGATCAGAAAGGCACAGACACAGCAGTGCCTGGGTAACCAAAGTAAGTTCTGTTCTCTTAGGCCTGACAAGGGGTTTGTTACTGTGCCAGAGCTTTACCTGGAGGATGTGCTCATTGTTGGCCAACTTGTGCTCCTCTGTCCTGCCATCCAAAGCACGCTCATGCAGGGAGTCGATTTCCATGCCTTCCACCAGAATAAGAGCACTAAAGTACCTACAAGCAGGAGAAGAATAAAAACAAATAGGTCAGAAACTTCATTTAAGAACTCAGGTGAGGTTTTTTAAACTACAAGTGGTCTTTTATTTTGCTTGGCTCAGCTGTCTTTGAAGCAATAAAAAATTACAGGGAGTTAAGAGCACACAATCCAAATTTTGTCTTGAAATGCTGGCACAGGACAAAGTACAATCTTCAGAACCACCATCTCTGGCTGAACAGAGAAGAAAAGGTCACTGAAATGTGAAGGCAGCTTTTCCATCTTTGTAACTCTCTGGTACCTGGCAGGATTCTCACTGCCCTCAAGTCATGTCCCACACAGCACAACAAAGCAACGTTGTCATTTGTTGGCTGACCCACAACAGCTGAACTGAGGCAACCCAGGTAAAAATACAAGTCAGAGAAAGCACCAACCCCCACACAGGGAGCACCCAGACCAGCACAGGACTGTGAAGATACAATTTCACTCTACCAGACACACTTCACAGACACACACAGCACTTACCCAATACGATCCACCAGGTGATCCATGCTCTCATCCACCAAATGCCTGTTGGTTTGTCTCGTGCCAAACCCCTGCTCTTTGAACATCTTGGCAAAGGCCAGCAGCTCATCAGGTGCCATTTCAAAGTATGCATAGTAGAGGAAGATGACTTCCAGCAGCATGGACTGTTCACGGAGGCATTGCACAAACCAACGGGACACCTGGCGTTCTGTCTGCACAAAGGAAAGTTCCACCATCACAGGGCAGCAAAAGCAATCAGAGACTGGGGAAGCAGTTGAACAGTCAGTGTAGCCAGCACTTGGATTTACTACAAGGAATAACATGTTTCATGTAACCCTCTGTTTCGGAGCAAGAGCATGTTTCGCTAGAGAGAAAACAAATCTTATGTTTCTTGGACCTGTTTGACTGCTCCTGCTCCTGCACATCTGTACTTTCCAGTGCACTACATATAAGGAAAGACTTTAAAAGTCAGATAAATAACAGTAAGAGACAAAATACCATGAGATTTCCATGTGTTTCCCACGTAGGAGCTTCTGCTTTGTACAGCGCTTCAAACTGCTTCCGGTAATTCGGGACTAGTTCCTTGTCCAACTTCTCCACACACTGGAAGTACTGTGCCTTAAAGGAACAAACAAAATGAACTTCTCACGTGCTTTTTGCAATCACAGGTGAGGAATTACTACATATTTAGGCTATTTCAGTGGCATCACGGCCAGGATTCCTGCACTCACTGTGTAAGGGTGTCTCTCATCCTGGAAGTAGGTGAGAAGGTGGAGGACGCAGCGCAGGATGCAGATCCTCTCCTCATAGTAGTAGTCAGCAAGCTGTGAGTGTACAGTGCCACCAGGATCAATTTGATATCGTGCCCAACTCCCCTGCACTCCCCTCTCCCATCCCCAGAGTGCAGGGTGCTCACACATTATTACAGATGGAGTTTCAACTGAGCGGTTTTTAAGTTATTGGGGGAAAAAAGCAACACCTCATTAACTTTACAAAACTCAATAAATCATGGCCACAAGCGCAGGTTTATGATTACACTGTTAAGAGAGAAGACTTGGAAAAGAAAAAAGACACCCCTATAAATCTCTGTCAGAAATTATCATCATTCTTCATTTCAGAGTTGTCTCTTCGATAGTAACATATAAACCTACAAGTTTTGGAAAAAAAGGGAGTGTACATCTACCCAGCTAAATTCCCTCATGTCCAGTCTAAAATTTTATTCCTGTAGCAATTGCTAACACTGTTCAAATCTACATGCACAAATTTAAAAGCACCTTCTAAAATCTGTCCATTACATGAAGGAATACTTCAATTGTTTTAAGATTTTCCATGGAAATAAAGAGGGTTCTCTGCCAACAAATCTTTTCCACAATAAAAACAAACAGGAATGACTAACCTTCAGCATCAGAGCCTGACTCTGCCTTTCATCCTGAAGAACTGTCTGTAAACAAAACACAGCAAAATAAAGATTAGTAGAGAGATCTACTGACAAAACACTTATACACAAAAAAGACTGAAATTAAAAAAAACCCACGAATTTTCCTTCCATTTCTTTGGAAAGAGATTCCAAGAGACAAAGACAAACCATTCATTTTTAACTACATATTTATTTTTCATCTCCACTCTCATTCACAAATCTGTGGCTTTTCTGTATTCCTGTGATAGAGAGAGGAGTTGAGTTCCTGCAGAGATTTAAGCAGGAAGAGATAAGCCTGGATATGTGCTCTCTCCTTTAAGCAGCACTGGAGCACCATAGGCTCAGAAAATAAAATCTACAAAGCCATTTCCAAATCAGAACTCAGACTCACGTGTGCCCATGTGCATCAACAAACTACTAAGGAAAGATGTGGAGTAAACAGAACATTAATGGGAGCTATGGACCTTCAGAGAGTCCCTGGTTCCTCTGTAATCCTCTTGAAGATAAGACTGTAACAACTGCACGCTCTGCTCTTCATCCAGACCCTACACAAAAGAAAGAGAAATGCTCCGAAATTAATAGAAGGCAACTGAATTCAATAAAGATTAAGATTCTCTCCAAACGCCCAGGCAGCTCTTATTTCAAAACAAATAATTCCCAAAATATGACTAAAAAAACACTTTTGCACCAGGCAGATGGCTTTAATCAGCACTTCTGTTTAAAACCGAACACACAAGCTTTGATGTCACTGAGCTGCAGGAGTTTAAATTCAGCTTAAAGAGATTCAGAGTCATTTAAACAAAGGTACCGCCAGTCACTGAACTCTAAACTTGTGGCCTAAAGAAACAGAACTTTGCAGGGAAACTGAGAGGGTTGTCAAAAAAGGCAACTGATTTAAGGGACGTGGGTTTTTAGCTGAGCAGTTGTCCTGGAAGAACCCAAGACAGGCAATAGCAGGTGCTGCTGCTGAAAAGCAGGGCCCTGTGCAGCAGCACCAGGAAAACCACAGCACCTCAAGGTCACTCCTCACTTTGGAAAAGTTTGACCTTCAGCCTCAACGTGTAATCCTAACATCCTTCAGGTTATCTTAAACTGAAAGGACCTTAAATTTGCCTCTACTCGACATCAGAAAGGTTACTTAAATATCAGAATGCCAGTAACAATTCATTCCAGGGATAAAAAATAAATCAGATGGCAGCTTCACTCACCAAAAGCTTGCTGACCCTCAGACCCAACTCTTTTAGTGGAGCAGCTACATCTTTATCAGCTTTAACTTTTTCTGCTGAAGTCGTACTGAAGAGGAAAGAAATTTCAGTTACTAAAAACGCAGCAATCCCAAGGACTGAACTAAACAGGCGTAATTTCAAAGTCTTCAGTTTTACCAGTTTAAACCGGACATTTGCTTTTTCCTCAATGGCCTTTCAATATTTCATATGACAATATTCAGCAACCTTCCCACCAGATAGATCCCAACATTGTTCACAATTTTATCACTGTAATAATGCACATTATACCCATTCCACCTCTTTCAGTGAGGGAATCTGGATGTCTTTCTGGGGTGAGTGAGTGTCAAGAGGGGTCACTTTTCCACAGCATGACTGCTGCAGCTCACAAGGGGAGGGTTAACAGCAGAAAATGCTGTTACTTCCTTCTGGTCTTTATTTCATGCCCAAAAATGTTATGTGGATTAATCACTTTCTCTTGCTCCTCCTGTCCTGAACTCTTGTCATGCAAGAGAGGAAAAACCTATTTTTATGGAATCAGAGAGAAATATTCAACATGATCCTCTGTTTACTGGGAAACCCCACGTTAGAGGTTCATTTCTAAAATCAGGCAGTGACTGTACCTTGGTGGTTTATAGTATGCCAGTCCCTCTAACAGCCTCTGCCAGTGCTTGTTCAACTCTGCAGCAATCTGGGCCTAAAAAAGAAACAAATACCACTGAGCAGACTCCTCAAAGAGCACTACCAAGTACCAGATCTGTTAAATTTAAGGAAAGCAAGGAAATTCCACCACCACAGAGACAGGAGCAACAAAAGACAGGTGTCTGTGACTCAGATTGATTCCAAGTAAGTGAGGCAGAGAACCTGCCTTGCTAATCCCAAGAAAGGCAAGGAAACAGGAGGCAATGGACTGGGTTCAGAAACATTTGGATTTCCAACCTCTGGGCAAATTCTTGGAAGCACAGGCTCCATCCCTTAAAATAAGGCAGCAGGCTGCACCACTCATCAACACCCCAGGCCAGCCAGTCTAGGAAGCAGCACTTGTGCCCACTCCAGAAAAGGAACCACCTTTTCCATACACCCTTCCAGGCAGTTCATGCAGCAGCTGTAAACAAGCAGTGGAAGAATAAACAAGTAACAGAGGAACAAAAAAACACACTGAGGAAGAGGGAGAAACAGCAAAACAGTGAATATTTTCACTAATACTCAACAAGATGTACAAATGATGTATTTGGCCATGGAGCCCTTTCAGTGATGGCCAAACCTGCCCAGCAGGACATGGACTTACTGGTTCTCTTAAAGCTGATCTGCCCAGCAGGATTGTCCATAATTCTCTGCTGCTCCTACAAACAAAGGGAAAAGGTGCAAAGTGTTTTAATTATGACCATTATTTCAGGCTTCCATTTAGCTCATGCCTTTTCAAACCTGCAATTAACTCAGAGCAGATCACCTTGTAATACAAGAAAAATGACTCAAGGAACATCAGCTTTTAACTGAGGAGTTTCAGATGTCCTGGAGGAACCAAGGAAAGATCCAAAGAAGGCGACAAATGACACTGTGCACTCGTATCAAAGCTTCACATTTATATCAGGTTACCAGTTCAATTTGATTTTGCTTCTTGGACATTTGAAGGTCATTAAGAAAAAACTTAATGAAAGTACAGAGCAATATTTTATTCAGTTACATTCAACACTTTCCTCCAAACAAATTCTTCCATCACAGCTTCATCCTCCACTCTAAGCAGAGCATAAACCTGGGTGAAGTGAAAAACTGCTAGATCTTTCTACAGCCTCCAGAATATTCACCCTCACCTTCTTCTTCCTTCCTGAGAACTCTGCAGAAAAGCCACCCTGCACTGCAAGGAATTACAGATCACATCCTGACCCTGGCACACACACACAGAAAAATAAGTCTCCCCGTAACAGCCCAGAGAAAAGACGTTTGCCAAAGAGAGTATTTCATTTAGACAAACCATTTGTTAAAAATGTATTACAAATGAGGAGTTAAATACAACTTCTCACAGACTGTCTACAAAGCAAGAGCACTCATTGCCTTATTTTTAGAATAACATCATCCAAGAACCTCCCTGTGGCAGTGAAAGGCAACAGCTATTATTTCCAGGACCCTTATCAACATAATTTCTCCCTGCTCATTCCCTGACAGTTGGGTGCACTGTTCTGACAGGCCTCTCCTGACATGGTCAGCACCAGCTCTGGGTTCTGCCTCTCCAGCCCAGAGCACCCAAAAGCCCAGAATTTCACCAACAGCTGAAGAGCAACGCCAAGGGAGCAATTCAATGAACCCCAGATTCAGTGATCATGTTAGATTGGTACCTTTGTTTGTTCTGAGCATGTTTTTTGCCATTCATTGTAAGAACTGAGCAGGGCCAGCCCTTCTGCTTTTCACTCCCTCGTCTGTGAATAAACAGACCGTGGTTTGTTGCCCGTTCATTAATTAGAAGCTAAAGGAGGAAAGCTCTGTGTGCAACCACAACTAACAGTGGTGTTCTTGTCCCCTTTAGGGCTTAGAGGCATTCATTTAACAAATATTAAGACACCGGGGAAACTCCAGAGCATAAAAACGTTACAATAAACGACAAAAATAAACGACGAGAGTTCTGAGGACAAACGAAGGCACCGATGTGAGGTGATCGCTGAAACTGTGATTCACTGACACGCTTCCCACGTGTCTGTTTCGACTGCACGTTTGCAGGAGGTGCGGGGGGCGCGGCCCGGCCCTGGCGCGACCCCCCGCTCGGGGCAGCAGCTGCGGGGCCTGGAGGCACCTCGGCGGCGGGAGCGGGGAGGGAGCCCCCCGGCCCCGCCAAAGCAACGGCTCCCAGCGGGTCCTGCGCGGCCGCTCCCCTGGCACACGATAAAATAAGCACAAAACCCCCCGACGTTCGCCCCCGCTCGGACCGCCGGGGCCGGGGGGTCCCTGAGGGGCTCTCGGCGGGGAGGGGGGAGAGGGGGCGGGGCCTCGCCGAGCGCGCGGGGCGGGAGGGCGGGGCCAGCCCGGCGCGCGCCCCGCTGCAGTTAAACCCTCCCGTCGCCGCCGCCGCCGCCGCCTCTCCCCTCCCGGCCCCGCGGAGCGCGGCCCGCCCGCAGCGAGGGCCGGGGCCGCCCCTGTGTTCCCCCCGCTCCCCGCCCGGCCCGAGCGGCCACAGCCCCGCACCTCGCGCTCAGCCCGCCCGCCGCCATCTTCGCTCCGCGCTCACGTGACCGCTTGCCCCGCCTCCTCCTCGCGCGCCGGCGTCACGTGGTGCGGTCTGGTCACCCCCCCCTTGCCGGTGGGTCATGTGACAGCGGCGGCGCCAAGATGGCGGCGTCCTGAGAGGTGGGTGCGCGCTCCGCTCCCGGGCGGCGGCCGGAGGTGGTCGGGGGGTGTTCGAGGCTCCGCGGCGGGAACGGGGAGCGCCTCCCACACCTCCCGCGGGCGGCTGCGGCCGCTGTCCCCTGCCGCGGGTTCCCAGGAGTGAAGGCTGGGTTGTGGGTGAGGCGGCTGACGGGACGCGGGGAAAAGAGGGAGCAGAGAGAGGCTGCAGCGAGGCGAGGGATACCACGCGTTTGGCAGCACATCGGTGGGAAGCTTCCCTGCCCAGGGCAGCCGGGAGGCGGATCGCGAAAGGGGCAGAAAATGCCCGGTGTGGCTCGAATCGGGGCGTGATGGGTCCCGTTCCGCGGTGAGGGAGCAGCAGCGCTGAGGAGCTTCAGGCTACCTGAGAGCTGCGGAGGAGGGAGTTGCTGCAGGCACAAGAAAATGAAATAATTCAGCAGTGAAACACATCGTGTTGCAGGTTCGCGGGTCAGAGCTTTCAGAGCTGCTGCGTTAGAGCAGAGACTTCACAGAGGGTGAAATTCTTGTCTCCCAGCCAGGCTGGGGTCGCTGTCATGTGCCATTATCGACGCAAGAGTTGGGCTGCAACCTCAGCGCTGCCAGACTGAGGGGGAGGACTCTCAGTCTTTGGCAGGTGGATTTACTCTGCCTCTTCTCAAATAAGCCTTAAGCTTCAATGCACAGAAACAGCAGAGTTGGACTCCAGAATCATCATTACTTATAGGTACATGTCGACCAAACTTGGCTTTTTTAACTGTATGATTAATTCTTCTCTTGTTTTAACATGACTTGTGATGGCAGAAGCTCACCCTGGGCCTGATCAGGCTGTGTAGCAACAGTAACTGGAATGAAGTTTGGCAACCAAGTACTTCAGGCTGTATGAACAAGGATGCCAAAAAGCAACCTATTAATAATAATTAAGAGTTTTCAGTACAAATTCATAAATAACTAATCCTTGCAGACACACAGTGTGAGGGAGTTTGATGGTACAAACTGGAATAGTTCCTCAGTGATATTGGCACTGAGATCTCTGTCAGCTTCAGGGTCTGGTGACACCATTCAACATTGAGTGAAAACCCAAAACAGAACTTGAAATAAGCTTCTTGGGGAGATGTTGTAGATGAGACCTGGGGAGCAGAATTTAATGGGAGCTTGCTGCTGGGCCAGAAAGGATGAGGCAATGCAGTGTCTTAGTGGGGACACACACCTGTATCAGCCAGAACATTGCCAACAGAAATACAGAAACTTGAGACCTTCAAAAGTCCCAAAAGAGGTGCCAGAATAATGGCAGACTGTGGGGTTCTGCCTCAGAAAACAGGCATTCAGATACTGACATGGGGAGAGGATCTGCAAAAGCTTTAGCCTTTCCTAGGAGCTGCTCTAAAAGCAAAGCTGCTCTAAAAGTGAAGCTGCTCTGTTTGCTCTTTCTTTCCTTTCCAACAGGAATTGTATGGAAGGGAATTCTTCCTAACAGACACCTGAGCACATCAGGACTCCTGAGAGAGATTCTGAGAGCTGGAATCATGCTGAACAAGCCGGTGCTGGTGGAGTCCCTGGTGGTGTTTGCCATCGTGCTCTCGGTGCACGGGGTGGTGTGGGACCGGTTCTCCTGGTGCGCCCTGGCCTTGGCCCTCCAGGCCTTCTACGTCCAGTTCAAGTGGGACCGGCTGCTCCAAGGGGGGGGAGCCGTGTTCCAGTTCCGGGGGGCGGCCAACAGCGGCCTCCTGCCCGCCAGCATGGTCATCCCCCTGCTGGGAATCGTCATGAAGGAGCGGTGCCGGGCCGCCGGCATCGTGTACTTCGAGCGCTTCGGGGTCGTGGTGGCCTCCACGGGGATGCTGCTCGCGCTCTTCCTGTCGGTGCTGGCGGTCGGCATCACCAAACCTGTGCCAACCAACACCTGCATCCTGACCGGCATGGCTGGCAGCGTCATCATCTACACCATGAAACACTCCCTGGCTGTCTCAGAAGTCATAGAGGTCCTGGAAGTGCTGCTCATCTTTGTCTACCTCAGTATGATCCTGCTGTACTTGCTGCCTCGGTGTTTCACCCCCGGGGAAGCGCTGCTGGTCCTTGGAGGTGTGAGTTTTATCCTCAATCAGCTCATTAAACGCTCACTGAATGTAGTCGAGGGCAAAGGGGATCCCATTGACTTCTTCCTTCTGGTGGCAGTTGTTGGAGTTGTTCTCCTTGGTCTTTTTTTCACTGTGCTCTTCCTTTTCATGGATTCAGGCACGTGGATCTCCTCCATGTTCTTCCACATGATGACAGCAGTGTTGGGCTTAGGGGTCATCATGCCTTGGCTGTACAGACTCATCCACAGGAACCCTCTGCTCTGGCTGCTGCAGTTTCTGTTTCAGACACAGACAAGACTTTACCTTCTCGTGTACTGGACCCTCTTGGCTGCCTCAGCCTGTGGAGTGGTTTTCTACCAGAACGCAAAGAGATCGTCCGAATCCAAAAAACACCAGGCCTCCACTATCACCAGGAAGTATTTCCACTTCATTGTTGTAGCCACTTATGTCCCTGGACTCATTTATGACCGTCAGCTGCTCTATGTTGCTGCAGTGCTGTGCCTGGCAGTGTTTATCTTCTTGGAATACATCCGGTACTTCAGGATCAAACCCTTCGGCCAAACCCTCAGGCATTTGCTGTCTCTCTTCTTGGATGAAAGGGACAGTGGCCCTCTAATCTTGACTCATATTTATCTCCTCCTTGGCATGTCCCTCCCAGTGTGGTTGTTCCCCAGGCCTTGTGCTCCCAAAGGCACCTTGTCTGGGGCAGGAGCACTGGTCCCCTACTCCGGGGTGTTGGCAGTGGGGGTAGGAGACACCATTGCCTCTGTTTTTGGCAGTACAATGGGGGAGATCAAATGGCCAGGAACAAAGAAGACCTTTGAAGGGACAATGACAGCTATTTTTGCTCAGATCATTGCTGTGGCCCTGATTCTGATCTTTGACAGCAGTGTGAATCTGAACTCCAGCTATGCCTGGATTCTGGCATCTGTGAGTTTGGTTTCTCTGCTGGAAGCTTACACCACCCAAATTGATAACCTGCTGCTGCCTCTCTACCTCCAGATCATGTTCATGGCATAGAAGCACTTCCAGGAACAGAGGTTTCTCCCTTCCTAGAGAAAAGTGGTACTAGGAAATGCACTGTAATGATAGCTCAAAGCTGACCTAAACACTACTGTTGGTACAGCAGAGAAAATTGTTAAAATCCAAAATGAGACTTATTTAAAAAAAAGGGTTTGGTTTGGTCTTGTTTTCCCCCCTGCTGGAAACAGCCCGAGTTAGGTTCTCACAGCAACAAATATGACTGATAAAAACAGCCTGGGTTTAATAATCCAATTACCCAAGTTTCTTCTGGGGGCCGAGAGGCAAAGGAAGCAGAAGAAGAAGAGGTAAGTCAGTTAAAGGGGAACAAAATAAATAAGCAGATCTCTCAGATGTTGCCACCTCTGTGTTGTACCTTGTTTTCTGTACCGAGTCCTGCATCTTGTATTAGTGACCATGTGAACTCTCATTTCTG
Source organism: Lophotriccus pileatus (assembly GCA_035583135.1). Classification (NCBI taxonomy): domain Eukaryota; kingdom Metazoa; phylum Chordata; class Aves; order Passeriformes; family Tyrannidae; genus Lophotriccus; species Lophotriccus pileatus. Next base: position 5,506,218 of record JAWWES010000038.1, read on the forward strand.
CATGAGCACCATGTCAAGCATGTTTGATAAAAAGGGTGGGCACTCAGAGCAGGTACAAGAGTCCAGATGTGTCCAGTCCATCAGCAAGAACCACAAACACAACTCCAAACTCAGTACACATCCATGGTGGGTGGATTATTTCCAAGCTCATTCCAAGCTCTGCTAATAACAGCAGTACATTTTTAGCCCTGAAGTTTTATTCAACGAGAAGAATGCTTTATCTTTCCCTAGATTTTATTCTCTAAATCCATTTGGAATGAATATAGGGGGGAAAATTAAGCAAAGTCATAGCTAAAACTAATTACACATTAATTCTGAAAGCAGAAAAATCTGTTCAAGTCAATAAAATTTTCTACTACTATTGCACTTTCCTATTTTCATGGGGTTTTTTTCAGCCAAATGTTTAATTAAATAATTTATAAAAATCCTTCTATCAACAAATTGAGTAGAGCCATTGAATTCTGCCCACTTAATTAAAATTACAACTACTGTTTTGTGGCCAAAAAAGCCCACCTCATTTTTATGTATTAAACACTTCTGTACTAACAGTCTCCTCTCCCTGGTTTGCCAGGTGTCCATTAGAACAAAGCACACGTGTCCTCCCTGCCTCTTCCCTTCCCCTGAGATGTGTCCAAGCAGGAGACTGGCACTGCAAGATTCCTCTTTGCATCCTGAAGTTAACTTCTGACCCCTTTTTAATTCACTTTTGGGAACAGGTTTTTTTTGGGGGGGAGGGTCCAAGGTGCCTCACACAACACTGTCCTGCTGAGACTGTGTCTTGGGACTGAGAGTAAGACCCAGGGGTGGGTGAAACCAGTCTCTGGGTCACCAGAATTGCTCCAGATTCCAATATTGGTGTTTGTGTCCCTTCAACAAGCCAGGACTGGAATAGCTGAGAGGCAGCATTGCCCAATTCACCCCCTGCCTGGGCAGGGCTCCTGGGATTTGGTGCTGCTTTTCCTGAGGAGGCCAAAGTTGGCCAGAGCCAGTTAATAAGGAAATACATTGTCAGATATTCTCTGTAGGAAACCAAATTCAGTAACTGTGCTGGGCTGAGTTTCCTTCACTTTTTAGCAGGAAATCCTGCCAATCAATCCAGATTTTTGCTTTTATTTATGCACTTGAATGAGGTGGTTTTGCACGTTGCAGGTAGTGGTGCATATGATCAGAGGGCAAACTATCCCTTCTCAGCAGAATTCTAAATTATTAACTCCTCTCATGGAAAGACACAGACAGAGCTTGAGCTGCCTCTGTCACGAGCCAAAGCCTTCACCACTGATGGAATAAAACAGCAGCACAGGTAAGGGAAGTCACTTCTTTCCACCCTGCTCACAGCTTTCAAACAAAGTGTAGAAAAGGCAGTTTCTGAATGCCAAAACTTTGCATTTAATGTTACTGCTGTTGGCATTACCCAGCTCCCCAGTTCCTGCCCCAGCCACCTGAGCTGTTCCTCTGGGAGGAATGAGTTGCTGGATTCAACCTACTCTCCTTTGCCCAAAGGGCTGAAAGGAAACTTTTTCCCTTAAAGAAACTAAATTCACCTCAAACAAATGCCAGAGATGAGCAATATCCATTTGAAAGGGATGAGTCAGTAAGAACTGGGCTCACTCTGCCACAGCTCTGACAGTCTGAGGGTTACTCTGATGTAATTCATGCCTTGGTGACACCAGGCTCATATCTCAGGGTTGCCATTGCATCAAGGCTTGTGAAATTACACCTACACAGCTTCTGTTCCGTTCAGGACACAGGCTTGAGCTTGCCTTGGATGTAACTTGTGTTTCCAACACTCCTTGCTGTAAGTTGGGTTAGCTTTGGTGAGGTTTTGAGGGTAGAAATTGTGCATATTGAGAGTTCAAACTGCTCATCAGACAACTTGGTGCTGGCCCCATCTGTTGGGAGGTCACACTGTGTCTTCCTCAAAGAAAAGATGGAGATGACACGGAGAATTTCTGTTCTTTTATTAAGCGCAAGGAGTTTGATTGAGGCTCTTTGCTCCCATCATTTCAACATGAATCTTTAAGAACTGTCATATTTTTAATTAACACACCCAGATCAAACACTCAGCTACAGTCTGCTGGGAATACTTAGAAGATTAATTATAAAAAGCAGAGTTCCTGGTTCATTTTGCCCACAGCAGGGTTGTTTTTAAGTCACTGTTACTCCAACAACAGGGCAGAGACCTAAGGGTGAAAGTCAGCCTTCTTCCCATGACACGTTCACCTGCACTGCTGGGATCAACACAGCCAAGAAATGCACTTTAGCCCTTAAACTGGAGAAAACACCAAGAATCTGCAAGGAGAAATACTTAACTGGTCCCAGTCAAGGTGCAATGGTCTTTACTGGTCTGTTCTCAAGACTGAGGAGGTTTCCCTACCGAAAGGACTGGGTGGCTACTCTCACACTACAGGGCTCCTGCTGCAGCAGAAGGTTCTGTCTCCTGCAGGGCTGGGGCAAAGGTGAATGAACCTTGAGAGCTGCCACAAGGGAAGGCTGTGTTCAAGGGGAACGTGAAGGGACAATCAGCAATATTGATCAGCTATTGACTCCAGAAGCCAGTCACTGACTTCAGGTGTAGAGCGACGGAAAAGGCAGTTCAGGAGTTGGCTGGAGCCTGGGAAGGAAGGAAGGGAGGGGGAGAGAAAACCAAAACTTCAGAGGCTGTTCCAGTTCTGCAGGTACGAAATCAGCGCTAAGTAGGGCACTACCAACAAACTGTGACAGGCAAGACCACCAGTGACAGTTTGTCCTGGCTCCAGTTTCCTCAGCTGCCCGTGAGGATCACGACCTTACCAGTTCTCCTTGCTCCAGCTGGTGCCCTTGGCCTCCATCACGTGGAAGGTGAAGGCGTGGCGAGAGGACTCTGAGCTGTTCAGCTCACTCTTATGGACAACTTCCCCATGGATGAGGATGAGCCCACCTGTGGGAAAGAAGCCCCTGTGCTGCCGTGTTTTTCCCAAATGGTGAGCTCCACCTTTCCAGTGGAAGGGTTAAACACAATTTTAGCTCCCTTGTGTTTTCTCGGGCTGTAAAGTGACACATTTGGGGCTGTTTGTACCTTTCTTTATGGGCAGAGGGATGAACTGACTGTCATCATAGGCTGGCTCTGACCCTACAAACTCCACACATGTCGAGGCACCTGAAGGTGCACGAACCATCCTCCGGGTAATTCCATCTGCAAATCCACAAACACACAAAAATTAAACATCTAACTACGTTCTGCACAGCAGAGCAACAATATCTGTGATTTCTCAAACTTTATTATTGCTATATTCAATTTTCCCTTAGCAATTTGGGTGGGATCTTTTTCATTAGGCAAAGATTCAGGATTTTCCAGCTGTGGCAGAAACAGATAAACAACTGCCTTTTGTTTGCCTTTCTGGCCCCTTCTGTGCACTGCAACAGACCTTTTTGGACACAAACATTCCCAGGCTTCTGCAAAGCCAACCTTTGGTCCACTTATCCTTTCTATAAGAGCATAAATCACAATCCAAGTGCAGCTGACTCCAGGATTTGAGGGATAAGTGCCTCAAAATCTGAAGAGCACTATTGACTGCGGGAATATTTAGGTGAGCAGCAATTTAAAGCTTTTTAATGTAATCTAGAGGTGGTGAAAACAGAACTGGTAACCCAGTAGTGGTCACACACACAACTCTTACTGGTGTGGGAGCCAGGGATGAACCACAGGCAGCCATTCTCCTGTGTGGCATCTTCCAGGGCAATCCAGAAGCCCAGGATCCTGCCCAGAGGCTCCGTGTGCAGGAAGGTGGCATCCTGGTGAGGTGTCACTGCAAGGAGAGAGGGTTGTTGCAAGTCTTTTAATCCCTGAGGAATTTGGTTCAACTAGAAAGACTTCAGGCTTGCACCTGCCTGGCTCAGTGTCCTCCCCTGCCCACCCACCTCAATTAAATCTTACAGTAAAACACCACCTTTCAGGCTGCTGCAAGTGTAACAGCAGCCCTTTGCTCGAGCTGCACATGACGCAGAAACACTTCTGAAAAACGTGGACTTTTAAAGTAATTTTAAGAAGGTTTGGGCCACCAAACTCACAAACTTAAGTTTTTCCTGGTAATATTCCTTTCCTAAAGGAGCATTCCCTGCAGAGTGATATAGAGATAATAAATGTCTCACCTTCACCACCAATGCCGGGTTGCTGCAAGGAAAGAAAGGTGATGTGTGAAGAGATTCAGAGCTTCCCACCCAACAGGGTCTTATTTATTGAGTGACAGCTTGAACCACTGTACCTTGAAGATGTACATGCTTTGCACAACTACTGGTCTCTCAAGGCCTAGTTTTCTTCCCAATTCCTGCAAGAAAACTTTCCAAGACTTATGTTTGCAGTTTTCTGCACACTATAAAACATTATTCTGTGAATATTTCCTTTCACTGTCAAAATTACTATTACTGGGAGTCTAGACAATTAAGACTAACTACTCCAAAATGTATTTATTTTTCCCCCAGACCATTCTAGGAAGCAGTGACAGCTCACCTGCACCTTGGAGGAGTGGGTGATTTGCTTGAAGACAGGATCATGAGCATGTAAAGCTGAGGGGAATAAAAAGGCTCAGACTAAAGATTTCCTGAAGGGAATTTGGCAGCTCTCAGGATGAGCTGCAGAGGCCACGGCCAAGCAGGGTAAATTGCAGCCAGAAATTTTCATCCCTCTCAAGATGGACAGATGTGGATTATCACACCTAAGGTGATAGGACACTTGCAGGTTGTACAATCACACAATCATCATTAGAGATCATAAATATAATCATTCCCTAGCCACAAAATGCAGATAAATAAAAACACAGTGTATAACAAAGTGAAAAAAGAGTGTTATGTGATTATATTATGCAAGTGACAACCACTACACATGACCCCGAGGCACATGGATGAACACACCCCTTAAAAACAGTTCTTAAGACCTACAAAGAGTAAGTATTCCAAAAACAAGTTAGAGCTTATTTTTTGATGCCCTTCTGAGAGCCACAGCCTGCAGGTAAGAGCTGTTTGTGCAGACATCGCTATGACCCGGCTCTGACAAACCCATAAAGCCAAGACTTGGAGTTGTGCCTCCAGCTCATTGTGATCCTTGTTGTGCCTCCAGCTTGTTGCCACAGGTCCAGCAGGAGCTGCTCCTGAGCAAGGGATGAGGATGGACTTGACCAGAAGGAGTAATTACAGAAAATTAAGTCTGGAGAAGCCTTTTGAATTGCTAAGTTGCAGAGTCAGCAGGAATCTACACAGTTGTTTTCACTTCCCCTGGGGAAAAGCTGAAGTGTAACAGAATGGCAGCAGGCCTGGGGAGTGTTTTTCTGAGAAAACCTAAGAACAAGAACTCTCAGTACTGTTTAGTGTCTGTCCAAGTTTAGTGAAGTTTAATTTGAACAAAGTTCATGTGTTTGCAGACTCAGTGAATCCTGCTCTCATTTTCCATGTATTGTTTGAAAACAAAAGGGATCAAAAGCAAGTCCAGTAGCTGGGAGAGAGGAAATAGGTCAAATTGAGGCCAGTAAGCATAAAGAAAATGTGCTGGTGACACCAGAGGAGGGAGGCACAGCTTTGGCATTGCTAACCCAGCACCAGGGTGGACACAGAAGGCACAGTTTGATCTGTACCAAATGTGCCCATTCTCGGGTGGTAAATCTGTCAGAGCAAATCTCTTACATAAAAAGCCAAGGGCTGAAGTCCAGCCTTTCCCATGTCAGTGACTCTGAGCTATGCATTGCTGAAAAACCTCCAGAAGGGCTCTTTGAAAAGGACTGAAACAGAAGATTATGTCCTTTGAGAGCAGAGAGTGAGGGACAGCATGGAGACAACTGCAGAGAGAGTTATTTACAGGGAGTAAGTCTGGATAAACCCTCATGGCTGAAAATCACAGCCCTTTCATCCACTCCCTTCCAAACCCCATCCTTTAACGTACCATGGCCAATCTTGCTGATCGACTTCTCCTTTGGAATTAGAAAGTTCCCTATAAAAAAAAACAAACCAGAATTTAATGTTGTTTGCAAAGCAGGAATCATCCCTTGAGCTGGCAACTGGCCCCTGACCCCTCACTCAGCCTTTTCTCATCCCCTCCCTGTGGCAAACTCAGGCCAGGGCTTACCTTTCTTGTCCAAAACACCCTTCTCAAAGAAGAATCTAATCTTGTCTCCACTGGTTAGGAAATAATCCGAGCTACCCTGCCAGGGACAAAAGCCCAGTGAAGAGAGTATCCTTACAAAAACATAAATTAACCTTCAATCAAAGCATTAACACTCACCTGCATCTTTTTTCCCCACCAAGATGCAGCATAAACAAAACACAGTGAAAAAATCACTCATAAAGAGGCTTTTACAACATTAAATTTATTTGTGCTGATTAGAGCTTTACAAGAACCTCTCACATAGAAGGTGTCCTTGCGTTTCTTTTGCTGTCTGCCTGGAAAATAACCAGTTTTCTGTCTGCAGAACAGGTACGAAGTGATCTGTGAGAGCTGCTTGTGGCTACCAGGGGCTGAAAGTCACAAATCCTCCCCTTCACCCTCTGATAAAACCCCACCAAACACTTGCAGAAAGGTGGAGAGCAAAGTCCTCTCATGGTGTTCAGTTAAAAGAAAGGAGTCACGTTTCCCCAGAGTGAACCCTGAGCAGCCCTGCCTTTCCCAGTACCTGTGCCTGGAGCTGCTCCTCCTCCCTGGTGGAGAACTCCGTGCGGCAGTGCGGGGGCACTTCCATCCCCTCGATGATTCCCTGGATCTGGCTCCTCATGCTGTCACACTCCTCTGGGCTGAAAAACCGCTCCAGGACAAGGAAGCCATCCCTGTGGAACTGGGAGAGACAGGGGTGGCTGCTCCCCTGCAGAGCCCCCGGGGGCAGCAGCACAAAGCAGGAGAAAACAGTTCTCTCTGCAGGGTGAAAAGCATCCAGCCCTCAGCCCTGCAGCTGGACAGCCTGTTCTTAATGTTGTACGTCAGGAGGGGGACAACATGCTCTTTATCTTCTACTTCTACTGCAAAAGAGATTCATTACCAGGCTGAGGCTCCAGACAGTTAAGAACTCTCTCAACCTCTCAGTCCCCAGAGCAGAGATCTCACTCTTGGTGGCTTAAGGATAATTTATGTAAGATTGAATTACCAAGCCTGCTAACACAAACAGAGCAGTCATTCCTGTGTGCCAAATCAGAATGAGATTCCTTTACAAGCTGGAAGGCGTTGTTTTCTCTCAGGAAAAAAAAAATCCCTGGGTGATTTCTCATGGTTGACTACACAATCCCTTAGAAAATGAAGTGAACTCTGTTGGCACTACGGTTTCTTTATATAGAATACCCTGGAGATTATCCTTTGTCAGGCAGATTTCGAGTTCAGGGCTGAGACCTGAGCAGCACAGACAGAGGGGCAAGGGAGAAATTGCTCCTAGAGGTCTGTGGGACAAGTTGCCCTCTGGAAGACTTCGTCAGCACGACACTCCCACACTCAAAATTAACGTAATACGAGAAGCTGGGGGGAACATGAAGGGTTTGTAAAGCGGATTTCAGGGTCAGGTTAACGGGCAGTGACTGTTACAAGCAGTGTCACTGCGCTAGGGACACGGTCCCTCCCCGGAGAGCGGCTCCTTACCTTCTGGATCTGATCCTGGCTTACAGAGGCCATCGGGACAGAAGCTCCCCAGATCCCACCACCTTCACGGTGCCACCCGGGCTCTGCAGGGCTGACTCTCCGCCTCTCCACGTGATCCTCGTCCCAGCATGTGATAAAAGCCAGCGCTGGACACCCGCACTCCTGTGCAGCCACCGGAGCTGCCGCTCCAGGAATTCTCTCCCCATCCCTGGTGGCTTTTTGTTCCTGGCAGAGACATTCGGGGCTGCACAGTTTGGCTTTGGCTCTTGGTGGCAACAAAGTGCATGAAAACGTTCTGCTCGAGTGGAATCGCAAACTTGATTAACTTTTTAACCCCAAGGAGGAATCGCTTTTAATTAATAACCCTGATTTAGAAAGTAGAGCCGTTCAGCTGGTAAACACAGGGTAAAATAGGATTCAATGAAAACATCTGGATGTCTTAACAAATTTAAAGCAGTGGTTCAGGCTCCTACAGAGCCCTTTTTGCTCAGTGAGTCCTGCTGGTGCTTCACTCACCTGAAAGGGCTCCACAACCCAGGAGGTGACAGATGGGTGTTAAAACCAAAGAGCTTTCCCTAAGGGTTTGGTAGAACCCACAGAGAATATTTCTGGGTTTATTCCCAGCTGCTCTTTGGTGATTTCCACCTTCCCTTTCTCGGTTCACTCTCCTGCAGCTCCCAAAGTGCACGTAATATTTACAACTAAGTAAACCCAAACCCAGGCAAAGTTCAAACCAGACACAAAATGCACCAAGCGGGGCTAAAAGGCGGCAGAGGAACAGCCTCCAGCCCAGCGGTGGCGCTCCCAGCCAACACATCCCTCCCATCCCGCGGGAATCCCTCGGGAAGGCTTTTCCCTCTAGAGAAAAGTGTGTTCGGTTCTTACAGGAAACCCCGAAGACATCCTTTCAGCAGCACTTCCAAAGTAAAAAACTCAGCCCGGGGGGTGGCGGGTTCTCGAATCACTCACGCAATCAAAGGAAAACCCAGCAAAGGGAAGGAATGCAAAGTGCTCCCAGGAAAGTGTTTACATCCCAGCGACTGGAAACCCAGCTTAAAGAGGGGCTGTATGAAAAAATTAAGGTTTCTATTCCGTAAATAAAAATTCCTTCACATATTAAAGTATATTTACTTTTCTTTTTTTTTAATAAAGGGGAAATTCAGTGTTTTCACTGGAAAACATCCTTTCTTTGAGCATTTACAGCGTGTTTTCAAGCTTTTCCCTGCTCACAAGAAGATATGAATTGAGTAGTTTAAAAAGCTAAATTTTGCCAGAGACTTTATTCACTGGGCTACAAACGTGGAGGGGGGGGGGTGGGAAAATAATAAAAAAAATAAATAAAAAATCAGCCTCCAGTGTTGAAAAGTAAAAAAAAAAAAAAAAAATCAAATACTTCCTTTTAACAACCTCTCACCAACTGATGGAGCGGAAGATGTGTAACCAGTGGGGAAAAAACCTGCTGTAGGTGTTGCCTGGAAGCTGATCCTGTGACCCACCCCACCCCTCCCTGGGAGGCAGCAATCCTGGAGAAACACTCCAGGAAAACATTCCCGTGCCACTCCTCAGTCCCTCTCCGTGTCACCTCCGTCACTGTCGTGTCACGCACCCTCACATTCCCAGACGGGGTTTTTTCCAGCAATTTATCACGTCACCGCCTCCACTCCCCACCTTACGCACACACAGTGACCTCAGAGGCTGCTCTGGGTCATGCCATGAGGGCAAACCACAGTTTTCCTGTTCCATGGATTGTTTGGAGCGATACAAACAGCAGATCACGGCACGCAGGAGAGGCAGCCCATCCCTGTTCCAGGAGCTTCCATCAGTGCCTGCCCTTAGGAGTCCCCCAGTTCTTTGCCATTCCAGCCACGCCCCTATTTTGAGTCTCAGAAACACCTTTTCAGCAAGAGGAAAACCATCCCATCCACATAATGCCCATAAAAAGTCAAGGAGAAGGATGCCACCTCTGTAAATCCTTCTCTCCTGGTAAGTTTAAATAGGAAGGTTGAAAGTACTTGGACAAACATGGGAAATGGCCCCTTTTCCTTCCCTTTCTCCCCTCCAAGAGCTCTTTTTGCAGACTATTAACATTTTCTCCTGCCATCTCTGCAAGAAAACTTCTGGTAAACTCCACTGGAGGCTGGCAGAGCCCATCCCATGTCTGTAGGAAAGGTACAGCTCAAGCCTTTTGGACTGGCACCATTATTCTAATTCCCCCCCTCAATAAGAGATACTATTGAGACCATTTGGAGCCAAGCCAGAGTCCTCCAGAGCCAGCTCTGCACTCCCACCAAAACTGCTGCTGCCAGGGTTATCAAGGAGGAAAAATTTCCACTGGATCTCCCCACCTCTCCCAGAGTCTTTGATAGGATCAGCAACAAGTGACAGAACATTTAATGAGAAACAAGGAACAAAGGAAGCACAACAGTCATCATGAATATCTAACTTTAAAACCAGGATATTAGTAGTTAAAGTGTCATAGATATTCAACTAGTTGTTTTCCCTGTATTAGCAATCTGCTATCAAATTACCAGAAGCCTCAGAAATGCAGTAATTTTCCATCAAGAGAATTCTCATCAACAGGTAAACCCAAGAATCAGCAAGGTAAAAAGCTGATGGTGCAGCAGGGCTGGAGGATTTTGCTAGAATAAAACCAATATAGTTCCAGCTGCCTCTGTTGAATCTTTATGCTTTTCAGTGAGCTACACAGAAAATTTGGAATTGTCATGATTAAAAGTCTTCTTCCAACAGGGACAGATCAGTTCTTTCCCCATTCCTGTATTGCAGTCCTGTAGGAATCCAATAAACAGGAGGTTTTTTTGATGGCACCTGCTCATGTTTTCTGTCACTCAAGTGGGGCCCTTTCAAGGTGACTGTGGTCAAGGAGTCACGGACAAAGGAAGTGAGGGAAAGGCAAAACACGAGAGAAACACCCTTTTACACAATAAAAGAGCTGCACAGAAACTCACCTGGTCCTTGCAAGTCACAGGCTGGTTCTCTGTAACACATCATGAACTGGGGCAAGACACCATTTGCTGCCAGCATTTCCAGCTAAGGAGTGTGTGGGGTGGGCAGGCGCTGAAATAACTTGTTACCAATTCCTGTGGCAACAGGCACTTTTCTCCACTGCCTTCACCCTCTATCCCTTTCCTAGGGAAGGAGAGCCAAATACATAATTTGAAAACCCACCTGAGCTTCCACAGGCTTGTGCAGACAATCCTTCATCAGCCTTCAGGAACAGAAACTGTTTCAGCCACTTGTTGAAGTGATGGTGAAATCCATAATGCAGCCAGGCCTCTCTTTCTCTGTACCTCTGCTTAATTCATGAAGGATTGTCACAATCCACAAGGACTCAATGAAACAACCCAATTATCCTACACAACAGCTGGAATTTTTAACCTCTGTCTTCTGAAAAGCAAGAGGCTGGAAGGCCAAGTGACTTTACACACAGGAAACATCAAAAAAAGCAGACAGAGGAGGAAAATGCAAATTAAAACTTACAACTTTTATTGTTTAAAGTGTCCAGTCTTACAAGTCTTTCAGAGCAAACAAGAGCAGCTTCAGTGCCCCCGGGGAAGGTGCTGCTGATCAGCTGCCCAAACAATCCCAGGTACAAAGTGAATGTCATGATTTTGAAATGTTACACCGAGTTGCAGGTCTCAGATGCCAAACCACAGCCCTGCTCCTGCGTTTCCACGAGGGGAGTGAGCCATGTTTAAGCCATGAGTGGTGTCTTACTGCACTGGGCACACTTGTCAGCTGGAAAGATGACTCAGGCTCAGTAGCCCCCTTCTAGTCTCCTCTAGAAAAACTCTCCCATTGTTCAATAAAACTCTTTTAAAGGAAACAGAGGGAGGGAGGGATGGGAAATTTCAGGAATCCTAAATTAAGCCTTTGTGTGAACTCACAAAGTTCACCCCTTTGCCATTGGGGTCCAGCAATTCAAGTGCAGCTACATTTGAAACAGGATTTTGGAGATATTTCTGGAAGATTTCATGCTGCCAAAGCAGTGGAGTATTAACCCACCTCCTGGAGGGGGGGACACAATATTCCTGCCCTCTTCCAGTTGTGCTTCCTGCACTGTCAGAACACAGGTAGGACTGAAAACTCACTCAGTTTTGGCACTTGCTCTGGAAAACTCCACAATCCACTGTGTGGCCAAACAGCAGGTTTAAAATAGAATAATTTTAGTGTTCAGCATTCTCACAGCCTTACCTTGGGCAGCTTTCAGAGCAGATGACTTACAGGACAACAATATTGTTTGGCAGCGAGAAATCACACCAGAAATCAAGAAATCTCTCCATGGTTGAAAGAAAAAAATCCAAGGGAACACACCCGAGGGAGCAGCTGCCCCTGGGGAGACCTTTCATTAACAGATCTCTAGAGAAGGCACAACTACTAATGAGGGAAAAAGTTACTCCTCCCTTGAAGGAAGACTGAAAATATTTCAAAAATCCAAAGAACTCAAACCATTCAAAAGCAGAGAAAAGGTAAGGAAAGGAAACAATGTCACAGCTGGGGAATCAATAATATTTGGAACTTTTTTCCATACAGCTCATCCTCTGTAAAGGATGTGCTATTGTTCTCAAAATTCCTAGAATTAATTGTTAAAGAGGAGGGGAAAAAAAAGAGGACTTCAGTGTGGTTCAGCAACAGAAAGCCACTTAATACTATTTATGGTAATGAACACCAAGAACTTTAATTAAAATGGAGTGAGCTAAATGGAGCATATAAATGGTAATAAGAAAAAATAAAAAATGAGGTAGGATATTATCAGGAAGTGACAATTAATACCAACAACAGCACATCATGAAAAATACCTGTAACAGCTATTTATCCACTCAGACTGGCACAGTAAATCACTTCCAGCTGCTGAATTAACTGGGGATCAAATAATAAAATCGGAAAGCATCTGAAACACAGAACAACTTCAGCTCACATTCCAGTGCAGAGTGTCAGAGTACAGCACGATTTAACACAATTCATAGGTTTGGTATTCCTTGCTTTCCAGCTGGTTCAACATAATTAGTTGCAATGTATCACTTTTTGGGTTATTTAGCAGGAAAGGTAAAGTGCATGTTACTAACCTTGGATGCTAACACGGGATGAGCCTGCCTGCGATCTCCAAGAACTTGCTCAGCTCAGAAGTGCTATTAAGGAAACAGGTGGGTTTAATTCAAGTTGCTGTATGGTTTAGCAGCTAATAAATAATCTGGTTTGCTACTACCAGAGTGCTTTGAAAAGCCTGTCAGGAGAACAAGACACTGGCCAGACCACTGACTGTCTGCTTAAGCTGAATGCTTTTTGTGAACACACAGTGTCAGAAATAAACCCCCTAAATTTCGGTTTGATGGAAACTTAAGGGAAAACAGGGAATATTCACTGATTGAATACCTGCAAGTGAGGAGGGATTGTTGATGTGAGCCCATCCCTCACAGATTGAGCAATCCAGACAAGTTTTGCAGCAGCCCTCAGTCATTAACATGTTCAGGACTCACGGTCTAGATCCTGCTCTTGGAAGTTTTAAAGCTTTTTCTACCTCATCATACAAGAGAGATACTCTGGAATCAGTAGCTATTTATGGGAGACCAAGCAGCACAAATCAGGAGTAAATAACACATATTGCTCCTTCAGAGTAACAATGCAATTGTGCCACCCCTGTTTATGGTACAAAATGTTACCAGACTGCTCATCCCAATTTTGCCACACAGGTAGTTCTCAAGCCCTGGCAGCCATAACCAAACAAGTTAAGCCTGGAATATTGCAGGAGCAGCAAAAAGCTGGTGTTTTCATGCATGATCAATACTGGCCTGCCTCAGAGCTCGGCCCAGGGCAGTCTGAGCTCTGTTCTGCTGGGACCCACAGCAGGTCAGGAGCCTTGCAAGCTTCTAGAAGCACTGCAGCACTTTCAGGAGCTGCTTAGAGAAACTTCTAACTCAGCTGTGCAAAGCTGAGTTTGGATAACTAAGACCACAGCTGCAGTCAAGAGTCAAAAGCATTCATCTGCCATCCAGACATTCCTCTGCTCCTGGGAGCCAGGTGAAACTCCTGGGAGGTCCTTTGCCCTTTCAGCCCTGCCTAGTGTAAAATACATGTGTAATAAAGCAGTTACCAGTGGCCTTGGATAGCAAACAGAGTTCAAGTTCCAGGCAGTGGCCATTACTCTCCACCATCTTCTGGTGCAGAGTAAGGGAGGAAAAAAGCAGTTTCCTTCACCATCCAAACAGCTCCCACATCCAACACAGGGAACTGACTGGAAAACAGCATTACTGCAGATAAGCCTGAAGCCATTCCTGCTTTACTCAAGAAGCAAAAGCCCACCTAACAATTTCTGTGATCCAAAATGCTCGTGCAAATCCAAATCCAATCCAGTCGGCATCAGTCCTTCCCCATCCTTTCAGCAGTGGCCCCGGTCCTAACACAATTTTGAGACACTAACCCTATTAGAAGCCAGAAAAGCTTTTACAGTACCTTGCCTCCCAGATGGAGATTTAATTATATTATCCTCTGGACTGTTTAAACTTTTCATAATGAATGGACTAAGGGAAGCAAAATTTACATTTTTCTTAAAAGCAGTTTTATAAACAGATCTCCTGATTTTAATGTAGCTTTATTTAAGCGTCTGAACATCAACAAATCCAGAGACCAGTTAACATTGTTCATGGTTTCAGCATATTTAGGATATATATATAATTCATATCTTACATCTGATGAAGAAAGCCACAGTGTGCCTGACTGCCCCAACATCCACGGGATCGCCACAATTCCCTAAGCCAGGGCACTCGCTGGCAGCTCGCCAGGGATCACTTTGGATGCAGCTTCCCCCTCCGTACCCATGGGAGGCATCCAAACTTCTCACGCCTCAGGTTGCAGCACTTCACCTTGGAGCCAACCTGCTGGTCTGATGCAGAGTGTTACAACCAGGACCTGTAGGTCCAGGAGCCTCCTCTTCCTCCCGATGGAAAAGCGCAGATCTCGGAGTACTGGAGGCACACCTTATCCACCCACCTTAAGGACATGATTACCAGGAGCTACTACAGGTTATCTGCCCCTGCCAGGCCAGGAGGTTGAGAGCTTTTTGTCAAAGAATACCAAACAGGTCAGACTTGTTTCAAAAAAGGCTGTTCTATTCCAGGGAGCCAGAAGAGCTCAGTCCACAGAGGATTCTCATTCTTCTCCTTAACACTGAGGGAATGAAAAAGGGGAAGAAACAGGAGGAAAGGTTTCTTTTCCAGCACCAGGTTCAACCAGCATTAGCCTGTTTTTTAGGTCAAGAGGTGTAACAGGAACTGACAGCTGTTAAAGGGAGGAGAACAACAACCAAGCAGCTCTGGAGACTGCATCCATGGAAAACACCAGCATAGACTTAATCTAACAACTTGATTGTAGGGGAAGGCGAGATGGGGGACAAGAGGTGCAGAGGAAACCTGAGTTTCCTCTCCAAGCCCAGGAGAGCCCTGACACACTGGCCATTTGTACATTAATAATTGATATGCAACAAAATACCAGCAATTAAAAAGTTCCTTGAAAACTAAAAGCCAGATCCTGAAGCAACTCGATGCTTGTGGGATAGTAGATTAGACAGTCCAATTGCTCTTCATCCAGCTCACCTTTCACTTGCACTGTAACCATCCATTTCAGAACAGGCTAAAGCTCTGGAATTGTCAGTTAGTGCCTCCAGCACATCAGTTGGAGAAGGATGCTGTGTGATCTACTCACCAGCACAAATGACTTGAAACCATTAAAATAGTGCAATCTTAAGGGAGCAGATAGTTTGGTTCCTTCTCCAGGGGCAGAGGAAAAGGTGTAGAGTGCAAAGGGGAAAGATAATAGTAAAAAAAAAAAAATAAATCCTGCATTCAAGCAGCTGTGAGATGTTTATCCCCCAAATTCCAATGCCAGCATCCAGGTAAAGTCAGCTGTTTGTGTCCCATCCCACCCCACTGGGGGCAACACTGACTGGATCTGAGTCAGAGGGGAACAGTACCCAGTGTCATAGAGATGGAAGTTCAGGAGGTTTCCTGGTCTTGGTCTCTGCTTGCAGGACACTGGACTCTCAGTCCCTGGTACATATAAGCCCTATCTGGAGCAATGCAGCAATCCCCACATTCCTTTTCTCCTCCATTCAAAGGTCATTTCTTCTCGCCAGCACCATCCACCTCACCCCAGTCCCTGTCCAGAACAGCAACACCTCTAACTCCCACTGGCCCTTGCTCAGAGGCTGATTAATCTGTCGCGATCCTCATCCTGATCCCAAGCTTCCCCCATCCTGCATCTGAGGCAAGAAGCTGACTCTGAATGAGTCACGTTTGTCAAGGACTCCTTGGCCAGTCTGGTAGTGATCGGAGTGGAGAAATGGGAGCGTTTGGGGAAAAGGGGGCTGGAATGGCCTTTTGCTTCCTTCTAGTTGGTCAGAGGCTTTTCCCTTTCCCCAGGGGTTCAGGCTTGCTCTTTATCTGCCCTCCAGAGCCGCTCCTTGACCTCCAAGGGCAGGGTGTTGAACAGGTCCTCCTCCACCACCAGCCCGCTGCGTTTGAGCAGCGGGCACTCCCCCAGCTCCACGGGCAGGCACTCCAGGCGGTTCCCTCGGAGCTCGATCTGCGACAGGTTTGTCAGCTCCCCCACCCGGGATGGCAGGGACTGCAGCACATTGTTGCCCAGGTGCAAGGTCCTCAGCTTCCTGCACTGGAACAGCTCTGGTGGGAGACTCTCAATCTGGAAAAAAGAAATCAGTCACGGGCAAGGCCTCAGGCAAACACGTAAGAGATCGGCAAGCCCACACGATGCTTCAAGGTTTAAGGACTAATTGTTTTCAATCATCCATTTCTCCCTTAATAAGCTCCTGCTTTCCATCATAAGGTCTGTTCTCAAAGTAAAAGCCACTATCCCATGATTCTATGGACTCTTCTTTCAGTTACAAGAGATACCCAGTGGTGGTGGTGAAGACAGATGTTGTCTGGACTAGAGGACCAGAAATCTGCTCACACCTGACCTAAGCCATCAGATGCTTCCATCAGTATTAGCTCCTTTCCGTCCCAAATCCTTTATTCTGTCACTGGATCATAGCTCCTTTGCTTTAAGCAGCCATTGCACAATTGGTCTTAATATTGAACATCAAAGATTGGATTTAGTCAGGACTTCTCAGGACTTCTAGTTTGGCTGTGAGAGGCTACATGGGTACGACCTCCAGGCCCTGAGAACTGGGACTATCCCTCCATTGTTTCTGTAGAGCTGTGAAATGGTGCAAAGATTTCCTAGGCTTCAAATCATGGGGGTTTTTGACAGTGCCAAAATGCAACAGCAGCAAAATGAAGCCACCAGCTGGTAGCTTTCCCACCACCACCTTCAGGTAACCAGGAATCACTGATTTAATAAGGCTTATTTTTAGCAAATCCTTTTAATAGTGCAGTCCTTCCAAAGAATTTCTAGGAAAACACTATGGCTAAGGTTTAACAAACACTAGTCTAGGGACTAAACGTAGCAATTCAGGATTCTCCCCTTAATTCAAAGTCTCAGCTTGGAGGCTATCATTTGCCTTTAAATGCAAACATGACCTTTTTAAAACTCAAATTATGCATGATATCATCCATGGCTAAATTAGTCTGTAATCCATTCTGAATGAGGGGGAGCCTAAGGAAAAGCCAAGATGAGACCAGACCAATTAGAGACAGTTCAATGCAGTCATTGTTACTGGTACTGGAGTGTTTTACAAACAGCAACATGCAATCAAATGATCACAGACTGTGGAAAATAATAGTGTTATTTAAGGGACAAGTATTGGTTTAGGAAGGAAGCAATGTGCTATAACAGCCTTGCTTTCCAGAATGGGACAGTTGTACCAGCCAACTCCAGAAGTCTCTATTTACTGAAACTGCTGAGCTCACAGTCTAAATAATTCCTGGCCTTGGGAATTGCCAGTCTATCAGTCCTTGTGTTCCTTGCTGTTTACTGGGAGTAATCAGGCTGTCAGAGCCCCAGGGCAATTCTGGCCTTGCCCAAGCATTTGCAGAGGACACAAACAGGTTGGCTGTTCCACTGGGTCCTCGCCACCTTTTGTTTCCAAACACACCAGAGCCAAGGCTGCTCCAACCTTCCTATTGCGTGTTTTTTCAGGAATGGGTGGTGCCACACCGTGCTGCAGAAAATGGAGCTGCCTCCAACTCCTCTCATCCAAGAAATGCTCCACCCCTGAACTGCAGAGGATGCACTGCAGATTAACCCTGTGCTGTGCCTGGAGGGCTGCCAGGAAACAACTGGTACAGAATCATCCGAGTTCTGACCAGCAACACACCACGAAGTTCACCAGAGCTTCAGCCACCCACACAAACAGATCCAGTGCTGGGAAAGCTGGGGGAGCAGCTGTTCAGCTGGGATTGCTCAACTGCTCGTCTGCTGCCACTCTGCAGAGGCACAGCACACACCCAAACTTTCAGGCATCAACCCCAAACCGTGGCTAGAGTTCTAGGAACCCTGTGTAAAACTGAACTGCATCAGCAATTAGGTACTTGATTGGAGAGCACTTCTGTGAAAAGCCAAACCACTTGAGCTGCCTGTGTGTCTCACAGGCAATCTGGCAGTGCTCAGTCAGGATTACATCTTGCCAACAGCACTAAGGACCTTGGTGTATGACAGTGGAAACCAGCACTGCTCCAGCACAATTCTGCTGGATCCCAGAATAACCCAGAAGCACCTAATTAGATCTGTCTGGTGATAATAAACTCCAAGAGAAAAAGCATCCCAGGAATTTGCAGATGGAATGAATGAAAGCTTCAACCTTGTCAGACGTAGTAAATGAAATCTCCTTAGTCCCAAACAAAGGAACAAAGATTCAGGAAAAAACACATGGGTATAGTTTGCTTTAAGCAAATAAACACCCTCCAACACAAGCCAAGAAACAGTTAATGGTAATTGGGCACATTTGGTCATCCCCTGTAATCTCCCCTGTACTGAGACTGAAATGTAAGGCTTAGACTTAACCCATCTGGAAAACACACAGGAAAACCCACAGCAAGGTGCCATCATATTTTCTCCCCTCTGAAAGTCAAGGAATTTCCACAGTTCACACTTTTCCATCTGACTGCCAATTGATAAACCTGGTTTAGTTCCCCCTGCCCTGAGTCAGGACACTGCAGAAGATGCTTTGCTCCCTCCAGAAGTACTCTTGTGGAAGGAGACAATCCATCTTAAAAGTGAGAGCTTAAGAATCGTTTTTCCCAACTCTGTTCATATCCAGCTTCTCACTTACAAGACCAAACTACGGAGCATTCCCTGGAAAGGCAAAGGACTCGAAGCAAGGCTGTAAGCCACACACATGCACACCTAGATGGCTGCTGCCATAGTGTATGTACATGCCTGAAGTACACAGGCTTAAGCACATAATTTAAGACTACAGTTTCTCAGATCTCCATTTTAAGCCCAAAGCAGATGTCAGTCTAGAGAGGACAAGGTTCCAATGCTACAGAACAAGGGCTCACGGAAGACAGGCTTACCCTGGAGTTATCAGCAATGTTTTGCCTTAGATAAACCCCTCAGAGAGAAACAAAGGCAGTGCCAGCAGTACCCGCAGACCGTTGTGGAAGGTTTAACCACCCAGATAACACAAGTGCCAGCGTTATTTACCCACACAGGAGTTCAGCTCTGCGCTCACTTACCCTGTTGGCTGTCACAGCCAGGTTCTGCAGGTTTTGAAGAAGTCCAACATCTGGTGGTATGAAAGTCAGGTTGTTGTGGCTGAGATCCAGGTACCGGAGTTTCCGGCAATAGAAGAGCTGGGTGGGGATCTTCTCTATCTTGTTGCGGTTCAGGTAAAGGCGCTCCAGGTTGGTCAGGTTGCCTATCTGCATGGGGATGTAGGCAATGTGGTTGTACCACAGCTTAAGGCAAGTGAGACGATGCAAGTGCTGGAAGCTGATGATTTCCTCAATGGTCTTTAGGTTATTGTCCTTCAGGTCTATCTCCTGCAGATTGTGGAGGCTAAAGATGGAGTGGGGAATGCGTTCCAGGTCACACCGGATCAGCTCCAGCTCTGTCAGGTTGACCATCTTCTTAAGGCTGTTGAGGACAATGAGCTTGGTGCCCTCGTTGTTGATGGAAAGCTTCTGAAGGTGCACACCAACATCTGTCACCACCTGGGGCAGCTTGGTGAGGTTGCTCTTCATCCTCAACACTTTAAGCCTCTTCAGCTCCCTCAGTCCATCTATCACAATGTACCGGTTGTTTTCAGCACTCAAATTCCCTGTCAGATGAAGCTCCTCGAGTGTCTTCAGGCTATAAATCCAAAGAGGAATCTCCTTGATGTCTGTGAACTTGATGTGGAGAGATTTCAAATTCTCCCTCAAGAAGGCAAGGGCTGGAGCCTCAATTTTGGCAGCTGTGTGGTAGAGCCACAGTTCCTTAAGGCTGGTGAGCTGAGCAATGCTTGGGGGAATAGTGACATCAGGGATAAGCTCCAGCTTCAAAACCTCCAACTCAATTAGGTCAAAGACCGTGTCAGGAATGCCACTCAACATGAAAAGATGCAATTCTAGCTTATCCTGAGAGTTTTTGGTGATCCTCTGACGTAGTTTCTCCAGAGTCCACTCGTTGTTGAGGTTCAGCTGCCGCAATTTGTTCTCACTCACCTCTGACAGAAAGACAGCAAAGCGCTTGGAGTAGAGGGGATCGTACTGATCGATCAGATGGAGCATGAAAGCAAAGTCATTCTTCACATCAGGAATGTCGCTGTAACTGCTCTCCTCCCGGATGGACTCGAAGGAGTATTTCTTGAGCGACCGCCTCAGCATCCACCACAGCGTGTACATGCAGATCAGCCCGTAGAAAATCACCAGGCTGATGTAGAAAGAGGCCAGGATTTTGAAGAGAGTGGCCAGAGGGTGAGCACAGCGGTACATCCTGTAGCCAGTCAGGCTCTCAATGTCCACCTTACAGTCCACATCAAAGGTGATGTTGTTGACGTAGTACACGGTGTAGCAAATGATCAGAATGAACTTGATGACTTTGATTATGGTCTGTCTCATGTACAGGCGATAAACTATATCTCCCTCTTCCACATGAGTGCGGAACTTCTTCACTTTCTCAAAGAGTGCTTTGGCCTGTTCCCCCTCCTTTTTGTCCAACACACCAGTCTCAGACCGGTCCACAATCCCTTGCTCAATTCGAGACTTGGTTCTCTGCAGCATGGGAACAGTGGCTTCCACATCCTCACTGACCGTGGAGGATTTCTTGTCCATGGAGCCATTCATTTTCCCAAACGCTGGTTTGGTGTCACTCTCTTCCACCACCGTCTCAGATAATGCTCTTGTTGTCCATGGAGAGTCAAAACACTTAAGCAAAATAGACACAAAATGCTCCAGCTTGGAGCTGGTCCTTGGGAACTTGAACCAGAAGTTGCTACAAGCCAGAAAGATGAGGGTGTGTAGCAGCACTAGATAAGGAAAATACTTGGCAAACCAGTGGAGGCGGTTCTCATAGCACACCGCGTCCACATAGTTGTACTGGTGCCGGTCCAGGTCGTATCGGATCCCCGTGGGCCCCGTGTCCGCGGAGGGAACCAGACTAGTGTTATAGTAGCTACGCTCCGGGGTTGCCGCTGTCCATCCCCTCACGGAGTCATTGCAAGAGTCTTTGGTAACCCACTTACAGGGCAAACAGATCATTTTGTCCTGGGTGACCTGCAGCGTCCCCCCGAACACCGCGATCATGAGCATCACGATGGAGATGTAGTCCGTGAACACGTCCCACCACGGCTTCAGGATGCGATAGGCCGGCTGAGTGTCGGCGAAGTAGCGCAGCTCGGTGACTGGAATCATGGTTCACCTGAAGGGAAACCAGAGACAGCTCAAACTGTTTTGTTCTGCTTCACAGGAGGCCATCAGAACACTCCTGTTAAGTGCTGGCACAGCAGGACTGGAATTAGCCAAGACACAATTTCGAGTCACTGGGAGGAAAATGAATGAGGCTTCCTGTGAGTCATTTGCCACAGCTGAGGCTGGGAAGTTCATTTCAGTCTTCCCTGACAGATGAACTGTCACAAAACCTCACAACTGGTGTTTATCATTAGCAGTTTGTAGAGCAAAACATTCACACTTAAAGGAAGCTCACAGGGCAGATTTCAATTCCCTTGATCAACCAGTATTTGGAAATTTACTGCTTTATCTGGGGATTCTATTTCAGGGATGAAGGAGTTTGCCAGCACTGTTAGAAGGGGTAAAATCCACACATAGAGATTAGCTGTCATGAGTTTGTTACTCGTGTTGTTTGCTTTTACATAAAAATCCTGTCTACATGTGGTTCTCAGACTCCAGGGGCAAGGAAAAAGACCTACATACAATGCAACTATATTTCCCAGAACCACTTAATTGATGTAACTCATCATCACATTCATAAAGCAAGCTGGAAAAGAGAACAAACATTGCCCAATATCATGACTTTTCCTTCCATGTAAGTAGTTTTGGCTTCCTCCCTTTGAGTTAATTCTCTAGGGAAAGATTAGTTACTTGCCCTCTCATAGATTCAGTCCTGAAACCCTATAACAGCTGGTTTTTTGCCTTATTTACTTCAGAAACAGAGGAAGGGGGGGGACATACTTTGAAGAATCCACTTCCCTGACCAACCATTCCCACCTAGAGTTCATCTCAGCTGGGATTTAAGTGTCACAAAGGAAAGCAAAAGGTTCTGGGAAGCAGAGGCCTTATGGCAGTGCATGTTCTGTCCTTCCAACTTCCAGATGAAACTCTGAGCATGCTCTTCAACAACCCACAGAAAGCCCGGAAGCCTGACTGATCCACGGATAACTGACTGATCCACGGATAACTGACTGATCCACGGATAACTGACTGATCCACGGATAACTGAGCTCACAAAATTCCCCAATTTGAAGGTAACACAAAAGAACATGAAGTCTTTGTAACTCATTTTAACAATGATGAAAAAGCAGTAATACCACATCATACTTTCTAGCAAACTTCAGGAGGAGAGCAAGCACTGATCTGTCAGTCACTTCAAAACTCACATGAATTCAAGTGTAAAGGAGGAAGGGTAAAAATTCAACTGTGTTTCCCCAAGCCACAAGATTTGTACAGACAGTCCAACAAGCCCTGGGGGCCCGCAGGGTTGATATCCCTGGCTGGGACAAAGCTTCCTGTGACAAGGGGTGCCCACACCACCTGCTTGGGCAGAATTCAAGTTCTGATTTAAAATGAACTTTCAGCACAGAACTTCAAAGAAAGCCCATCCTAACAGGGACTCCAGAAGCACCACATTCTCTGGAGATGCTGAATACAGAACTGTATTCCCTGGTCTGCTGTTTATATTGGTAAGTGGTCTAATGACAGCTTTGACTCAATGCTACTGGGGAAGGCTGCGAGCCAACCAGAGGTGGTGGATTGACAGATGACAGGCATTCCTCAAGTAGTGTTTCTCCTTCTGCCCATCCAGGTCCAATACTGCATTAATCCATCATGAAAGACAGACTGAAGAAACTCTAAATGAATTTTGAGCAACAAAATGGCAGTACCTGTACATAAGAGAACTGATCTCCATTTGAACAACTCCTTACTGGGTTTACCAGTTTTGCTCAAGCCAGAAAATGTCTAATTTTTTCCTCACAAAAAATTACCCTTGTGCTCACTTTTGAATTGTATCTCAGGATAGGTAGGAAGGAAACTAAAAAGAAATTAGCACAGCTGGCTCCATAATTCTGCTTACCAGCTACATAGGGTAGGAAATCCCCCTTTATATTGTGCACCTACAAGACAGCTTAAAAAAAAAGCCCTGAGTGTCCCATGAGAATCTGTTACAGCTCAGTGTCAGCAATTAAACCCCCACAGGGTGGAGCAGGAAATCTCCTGCCTTCCAGTAACAATGACAGGGTCACTGGAGGAAGAAAAGGACATTCACAGCAAGTCCCCACTCCTCCTGGCAGCAGTGGAGACCCCATTCAAGTCTCAAAGAGGAACAATAAAACAAGGGGCCACCTTTACAGAAGCTGGAATTTGCTGCCTCTTACCTAACCTTATTCCCAGCACTACAAGGGGAAAGTACCCATCAAAACATGAGAAAGTAGATGGC
The DNA here is from genome assembly GCA_035583135.1 of Lophotriccus pileatus. Lineage (NCBI taxonomy): Eukaryota > Metazoa > Chordata > Aves > Passeriformes > Tyrannidae > Lophotriccus > Lophotriccus pileatus. Next base: position 5,529,865 of record JAWWES010000038.1, read on the forward strand.
AAAGTCACATCCCTCCTCACCCAGATTCCCTATGGAACTAGAAATTCTTGACAGTTCTACATCACGACAGGATTTTACACGGAGGATATTATTCTGGCATGAGACTGGGAGCAATCCTTGCATGAAGACAGCTGGCCAGAAATAAAGTTACCTCCCTTGTGACCAAGACCAGACCAAGCTCTGCAGGACCAGCAGGCAGATGGTGGATTTCAAGCTTCTGCTCTTTCCAGGAGATGCACTCCAGAGTGCTCTGTCAGCAGCAAAGTGTTCACTGTCCCTGTCAGGCAGCCTCACCTTTCAGCTGCATCAAGAAGCACTACAATTCACATCCAATACAGAACCTCCCCAGGACAGTTTATAGCAGCAACATCTGAGATTGCTCAGGAAAAGATCTGTATGCTAAAGCCTCATTATAATCCAGCAGGATCGATCCAACATAGATAAATATGCTCCTGAAATACTGACACATTCCATGTTTGGCTACTACATACCTCTTCAGTGTCTGCAAATTCACCTGGATCCAGATTTGCATCCCACCAGGGACCATCCCTGCCTCAGCCTGCTGGGCATGGGCCTAGAGCTTCCCCAGTGCTGAACAGGGTGATCCCAGACAAGGAACAGCCGTTTCAGACTTACATAACCAGCCTGCCAAACCTACCCAGCCTTCAGCCAACCATAAGCATCACCAAGGACTAATCCTGTGTTTTACCAGACACACCTGGAGGAGAAAGATAATCACTCATGTTGGAATAACAGGCACATTCTGAGCACACCACACCTACACAGTAAAACCAGTCAGAGACAAGACTAAACGTATAAAGCAGCGTGCACCTCACTGAAGGCTGACACAGCTGAGGGCATGAATGCTTTCCACAAACCACAGCTATTAACAGAGCAACTGTCCTCCAATTTGGAGAATTCCTCTATCCAAAACCACCTAATCTAAAAGACTTGAGACTGACTTCTTGTCAACAGGCACCTGGCTGAGCAGTGCTTCAAATCTCTGCCTGCAGCCGCTGCCCAGCACATCCAGCTCGGGACAGAGGGAACAGAAACAACATCACTGTTCTGTTTCACTGGCCAGTTTGTCAGCTTGACTCATCACTGCTGAATACTTCACCCAGCCTCCTCTTCCCTCCTCCTTTCTGTTGGCCATTCTGTTACTAACAAAGCTACTGGCCAAAAGGCACTATATGCAAGATCTCGGGACCTGCACGAGAATTTAACTTCCACCCTTACTTCCCTGAAATCAGAAATCCTCCTCACATTTAGTGAGTGCAGCTTTCAAGTGAGGCAGTCTCATAATACGGTTCTAGGTAAGTAGGTGTGGATGCATTTTATGCTGGATCTTGCAACTCTTTCTTTCTCCACTACAGATATTCCTAATTCCCAGTGGTTTTCATTCGAAGATTGTGGACTGCAAAGCAGAAGTCAAGCACTGCTGACGAATTTCTTACCTTTCAGAAGCCCAAAGAGGGACTTCTTCAGGTGCTGACAGAATCAGAGGTAGATAAAGGACAGAAAACCTTTGATGCTCTTAAAACTACAGCCCTGATTACTGATGAGCTACAGCATGTTACAGTCAGCTTACAGTGGAGCAGTTTCCCTCTCCAGCATGCTGCCACCTGAAATCCTAAAGAAGGGCATAACACAGAGCTCTTTGTTTGAAGAATCAGGAAATGCAAGAGCTTTACTGGGCAGAAGTGGGACTGGGAATTTACGTGTCTCCTCCCCCATGTTTATTAAAGTCCAGAATTAAGAAGGGAAAAAAATAAAGGAGTCTGAAACAGAGCTGCTTTCAGGCACCCCTCAGAAAACCTTCCAAGAGCAAGGACAGCCACGTGATCAACGGGAAAAGCCAAAGATGTGAGATGGAACAAGTCAAGTTATTTTGTCCTTTGCTGTTTAGAAAGAAAAAACAGTGAAGCCAGATGCCAAAGCCCTGGACAACCCACTGTTATCCCTGTATCAGGCACCTCCTGCATTAAAAAAATAAATCCCTTCTGAGGAACAAAACATCTTCTGAGGTAGAGAACATGATCACTAGAAGTTCTTTAAGATCCTTTTTAACCCAAACCATTCTGTGATTCTGTGTCAAGTTTGACACCATTTAGACCAGCAGAGTGGAGGAGCGGCAGCTGCAAGAACTTACACCCTTCAGTCAGTGGAACAGGCATTGAACCCCACGCTGACAGCAGGGTAAGGTGGCTTTCACACAAAACTCTGCCCCACCCAAGCCACAAGACACAGCAAGATGAAGTGAACCCACTGGGTCACGTCATCTCTGTGAAGCTCGTGAAAAAGAACAATCCACCTACAATATGGATGGCACTTTATCATCTTTACAGCTACCCATTAGCTGACTCTTCCTGTCAGGTGCAAGACTGACATTCTTAAGCCTAGTGCAGCAGCTCCTGTTTATCGCCACACAGGCGTGTCCTGACAAGTACAGGGAAGAACATCTGCACCACCAGAACAACCCATGCTGGAGACCTGGCTTGGCCTGGCACATTTTGTGCTTTCTGACAGCATTTTGCCCCAGCTCACAGAACTGAGCACAGTCTGCAGGCACCAGCATCACTGACACTCAGGACAGGGACTGTGTGCCAGTGTTGTAAATTTAAGTGCCATCAGATGACTTGCAACACTGATGTGAACCAGAGAAAAAAGGCTGTGTCAGCTTATAAATTATGAATTCACATGGCCACAGGCTTCTTATCCAAAATTAATTTTCTTTGCCATAACAAAGATGCTTCAAGGACAGGGCATTGGAGCCGTCTTGGAAAAGTACAACTGGCTTCTTCTTCCAACAGGACACAATGAAACACTCCCTTGTGCTGCCTAATGCAGGTGATTGAATTAATTCTGTAACTCTTTAAGAAACCAGACAGCCCCAGTAACATGTAACAACTAGAGCAGCTTCAAGCACCTCAGCAGCTGCAGGAAGGGGCTCTTCAGCACTTAAATTCAGCACTGGGAGCCACACAAGAGGAGGAACCAGCTGTTCTCAGCTCAAGGCAGAAATAGTGGACAGAGCAGAGCTTTGACATAACCAAAAACAGATTAAGAAATCAAGACACTAGATTCAAAGTGAGGAAAACCTTTTAAGCAAGGATAATATAATGCATTGTTGACAGACTGTCACAACATGCACAAATCCATGGGTGTTGCCACAGCTGTTTTTAAGCTCAAAAAGAGATGAGCCAGGACGAAAGAAGGCACAGAAAAGAGCAAAGCAAGATAATTAAGACATCAACCATCACCAGTCTGAGCAAAGAGGAGCAAGTACCTATTCACATATTCCCCACACCCTCTAAGCCTTGCCCTCAGGACCACAGGCTCCAAAACTGTGACTGACTTCCAGCTCAGACCATTTGCCAACTGCATCAGTCAACTAAAAAAAGCACAGACCACCCCACCTTTCATCCCCAAGAGCTGATAAAACCATGACTCTGAAGGAGGGCCTGTTAACTAGCCCAGTACACGTTTCTGCTGTGCACAAAAGCAGGCTGGAGCTTGAGAAGCAGCTTGAAAATCTGTGACAAGAGGAGCTTTGTGAATTGCCAAGGCAATTTTATAGCAGATGTTAACAATGCTTAGTACACAAGGTGAAGGCAGCACTGTTATTTCAGCAGGGAGGTCAGGACTGAATGGCTTTTATTTTCCAAAGCTGTTTGACAGCAGCAGGAGGGGCAGATATAACCCAGCTACATGAACTGGATTTCCAGTTGCAACACAAGACACATGCACCACATCAACAGTTTAAGGAGAAAGCTGTTTGGAAGCACTCAAGAGATGCCCTTTAAAGCATGTGTTCTGCCTGTTCAGTATTAGTGTGCATATGCCAAGCTGAGGCCGCTTTTAAAAACATTCCAAAAAATGCCCAAAGGAGACTCACCACACTGCAGCTGAATACTTTAAATTTTAACCATTACCAAAACAATGTGCCCCACACAAAAATCCTAAAAAAACCCTCTCCTCTGTGCTCCACCACCACTCACCTGACGTTGCACCTCTACTTTCCCAGATGCCAGTTAAGCTCCATTTAACACCAGAAATGAGTTTCACTTCCCTTTTAAGTACTCTGCTGAACAAAACCCTTCTTTAGAATGTGGCAGAATTACATGAAGGCTCCTGATAAGCCTGCTCTAATCACATCGCAATAACTTGATACGTATGACCTCCACTGGTTATTTAAAACAACAAAAAAATAGCACAAGGGACCCCCAAAGCACAGAGCACCTGCAGCAGTTACTAGAATGTAACCAGCTTTAACAAGTCATGGCTGGGAGGCTTCAGGCACTCACATCTCAAACATGGCAACATCAGCTTTTAATACACGGCTTCTGGCATGCTTTAAGGAAATATTTATGCACTTTGTCTTTGACCTACATGAATTAAAAGGGTTTCCAAATGCCATGAGAGGATCAGTACAAAAATACCTCAACTAAATCAGTGAAGTGCCAGAACATCAGACAAGCCTTGGGGGTACTTCTATTCTGGAATCAACTCACTGCACACCCCTGCTCAGAACACTGGACACAATTTCCCATCCTCAACAAGCACAGAATTCTGCAATCCCGTTCCTCACTGTCCCAGTGCAGAACCAAGGAGGGGAAGGAGTTTTTTGCAACTAGTTTCTGTCATTGCTCAACTGACACCCACACAAGTGCCAGGAGTTCACAGGGAAAAGCTGCCTGGAGATGCCTATCCAGCAGGACAAATCACCCCACAGGAAACAGAAGGGCACCAGCCAAACCCAACAGTTCTTCCAATTTCTCATCCACATTCCTTTCGGGCAGCAGTCACCAAAACATTTCCTGGAGAGCCTTTGAGTATTTACTGGTAAGTGCAGTGACAAGTCAGGGTTTACGTGGCCAGGAGTTAAGTTTTTTAGGTGACTCTAGAACAGTTACATTATTTGGACAACACTCAGTTCCTTTTTCATCTTCAAGTTAAGGGCTCACAGAATTTAATTGGCACCATCACAACTAAACTAAATTAAAACTACCACTCTCCCCATATCACCCTCTGACCAACCACCTCTTCTCCCTGCTCTATCTTCTCTTATCCGTGCCCCATGTTTAAGTAGGATCCTGGTCATTTTTGAGGGGCTTTACCCCTCAGAGCTGGCCCAGAGCCCTCACCTTGCTGGGTTCTGCTATCTGCACGTCAGTTCTCTGTGCTGGAAGGGGATGACGTTCCCGTGTGCTGGATCCCGAGCGAGTGCTGAAGCGCTGCACTCCCCACAAGCCATGGGAACAGCTGCCCTGGAATGAAACACAGATCATCAGCAGAGAGGAGGGGACGGCGCTCACAGAGGGACCCCGTCATGTCAAAGCTTGGTAAAGGACATCTAATTGGTAAAGGATATCCAAAAAGCAATGAACAACTCAGAGGCTGGCTGGGACCAGAAAGAGACACGCTAATACTTAGATGGCAAGAACGCAAGAAGCCAAGTAAAACACTTTGCAGGAAGGAATCTCCAGCATGTTATTCCAACAGATAATACCACAAGCAGGTGTTGCAGACCCAGCCAAAAGAGATGCTGAATATTAATATCATAACCAAGCCTAAATGGGCAGAGACAGACCAACCTCCTGTAAGAATAAATTATTTTCAAATGAGAAAAGGGATGACTTTACTCTTATTTTCTAGTCTGAAAAGCCTGACATATGTTAAATGTTAGCATCACAAGTATCTGAAAGTCTAGATCACTTTCCTAACCACTCCAGATTCAAGCAACTGTCCCCTTCCCTCTCAGTCCATATCTACCAAGATGTATCTTTCTGAAGTGGCAGCAGTTTAGCACCATCAACAAAAATTACAAGAGCTTTTGTTTTTTTCTCCTTGCTTCCTGCATGTCAGCACAGGGCATGGGAAAGCAGGGAAGGGAGCAGATCCTTGGAGGGATCTCTCAAACATCCATCCTCCCAGCCGTGCAGGAGAGGACTGCAGAACATCCGACAGCATTTTGTCAACAACAGGGAGAAAGGAAAAAGAGGAGACATCGCTAGGAGAAAATGCAAAAAACACAATGGTGAGGATCCTCCTGATCGCCAAGCTGCCATTGGGGCTGACAGATTTTGAAGCAACACCTCAGAAATCGAAGCTGTTCCGTTTTACCCATCCCACGGTGCCGCAAATGCAGCGCCGGGAGGACTCTCTGACCTTCTTCCCCCCTCTCCGGCAATGGGCAGCAGCCCCAGCCCGGCACAGCCCGGCACCAGCCCCGCCGCACCACCCCGGCTTTTCGGACACTGAAAAAACACCCTCTTGCAGATATAAATAAACCCCAACGCGCTCCCGCCCGCAGGTAACGAACCGGGGGGGAAAAACAGGACTCCCCGCGTTGCCGGGGATCGGGGGGACCCCCAGCGCCCCACGGCTCTGCCTCGCCCCTCGGGCGGGGCGAGGACCCCCCCTGTCCCCGCCGGTGCGGGGCAGGCACGGCGGGACCCGGGCGAGCGAATCGCCGGCAAATTACTCAGCAAATCCTTCCCCGCCCGGCCCCACCTGGCGCTGCCACCGCCCCCGAGCCCCCTCAGCCGCCCCCCGACATGCGGTCCCACCTCGTCCCCTCACGGCGGGGACACATCCCCACAGCCCACCCGCACCGCGAGGGGACCCGCCGCACCCACCTGCCCGCACCCGGCTGTGAGGGGGCTCTCACCGCACCCACCTGCCCGCAGCCCCCACCCTCCCTCACGCCGCTCCGGCGCCTTTTGTCCGCCCTGCCCGCAGCGTCCCCGCCCCGGATCTGACCTCACCCTCCCCCCCCCTCACGGCCGCCATCGCCCCGTCCCGCCGCCACACAGGGCGAGGGGGGCGCCGCCATCTTGGGGGCGGGCATGACCACAGGGGTGGGCGCCATCTTTGTGCAGGGCGCGCCCCAGAGCGGCGGCGGGGCGGGAGCGAAGGCGGCGGCGCCATCTTGGTGCAGGGCAGCGCGCAAAATGGCGGCTCTTAAAGGGGCAGCCCCCGCGCCAGGGGAGCTCCTTCGCCCGCCCCGAATTGTTTTGGTACCTGAAAAAAAAAACACAAAAAAAAAGTGATTCACTGGCGGTCGTTTTTATTCGCCTGACTTAATGGAGGACACGGGGCGCATCGTTTCTTTTTGAACTCATAAAGGATGGTTCAAAGGCGCTCATTGTGATTTTGTTAGCGTACAAGTGGCAGTTCTGAGGGGTTAAGTGCAGCCAATTTTGACTTGTATATACCAATGACTACAGTAAAATTTACACCAGCAAAAGAAGTATATAATATTTTTATAATAAGTATATTTGTGGCTTTCTAAGAATATTATACATATTGGCAACCTCCCGTAGCCACAGGCCCTGGAGCTGTACCAGAGGAGCTGTCATCTCACCTGCCAGGGCCCAGGGCAATAACTAAATTAAGAAAAAAAACCAACGGTAATTAAGAGGAATTGTTCATGTCTAGATGCCCTTGTTAGATTAAAATTACCTGAAGAGGGTCCTAATTGTCCAGGAGTCTTACAGTACAAAGTATAGGGTCAGATGTGTCATGGACATTGCCGACCTCGTGCACATTATCAAGTAATTTCTGCTGAATTTCAAGAGGAAATTAAGGTGAAGTTACATGATACTGTTGAACCAATATAAAGGCCAAACCCTGCCCGAGAAGGGCCCCTTGCTCCTGTCCATCCCTTCTTCCCACTCTGGTCCTTGCCCACATTTTTGCTTCCTTGCAGCACTTTTCACCCTCACTCTCACCCTGCCCTGAGCCAGCTCAGCTCACAGACACGACAGAAAAGTTGGTTTTTTGCTAATTTATCTAATCAAACAAGCTCAGCTCAGGGACAAACAACAACCAGGAAAGGCACAAGTCTGGCAGAGAAGGGGGCAAAGAAACCACAGGGGAAAAAAGCCACCGAGCTATTGGATCGCTCAGGATGTGCCCTGCACACTGTTACAGAACCAAACACCAGTTTTCCTTCCATCTGTTTGTTTCGGACAGAAGTTTAGAAAACAAAGAGTTTGCATCTGCCTGCACAGACATTCCCTCCTGCTTAGTCACCTCAGGGGTGCCTCAGATGTCAGGTCAGGGTTGGGAACCTTTGGCACAGAGGATGTGGCTGCTTCCTTTCCCCGTGCCTCACTTTTTCCTGCTGTGAAAGGGAGACAGAAATTATTCACTCAGGAGAATTACACTGCCTGATTCATCGGGGCAGGTAAAACCTCGTCACAAAAGAAGGAAGCTAAGAGAGGACAGTTTGCTCTCTACGCCCCAATGCAGCAGCTGTCGCCTCTCAAATACCGAGGGAGAGTTCAGCTCCTGCATCCCTGCGCTGAAATCCTCCTCTGAGGCTGCTCTCCCTGCCCAGCCACAGCCCAGGGGTCGGGTGATGCTGCAGAATCTCCTTTAGGTCATTATTCTCATGAACTTTACACTTATGCTTTCATTTTCTCTGCCTGTGATCCACCCCCTTCCCTAACAAATACTAAGTCTCCAGGATGAAATTTTTGAGAGGGTCTGACTGGCTTAAAAATTCATCTTCCAACATGACTAAAAACTTCACCCAAAGGGAAATTCCCTGCTATTGCCACGCTGGAGCAATTACTGCCACACGACAAAAATTATCCCATGCAGTTATAGCGGCGTGAGCTTCCATCTGAACAACACACCGGGATATTTTTCCAGGCAGCCCAGATTCTCTGGCAGCGCTGGCTCTGAGCCTCCCAAAATCCCTCTCCCCCTTCACCCCGGTGATTTGGAGAGCGAGCCGAGCCCTCCTTTTCCCCGGTACGCTTTTCCCCACCGGCGTTGTAGCTCGACCCCTGCCTCCCCGCACCTCTGCGACTCCTCCCAGGAAGTTCCAGGAGCAGATGAAGCCTTTGGAGGAGAGGGGAGAGGGCAGCATGTGTGCCAGGGCAGCCTGGGCGGCTGGGACAGGCTTTCCCAGCGTCAACCAGCGCAGCCCAGCTTGATGTAAGTCGGTTTTGCCCCCCTCCCCTTGTCCCTCTGGCCGCTGCTTTGTCCCTCCGTGTTTGCGCTTGCTGGCGTTGCTGCCGCGCTTGCCGTGCTCCTGCACCCCACGTTCAGGGGGATCCTTTATCTCCAGAGCCTCCCCAGGGCAGCCACGGAGGGTTTAGGGAGCGCTGGGGTGGAGGAGACGGCTGGTGTCCGTGGGCTGGAGGGGAGGTGCTGAGTGAGCGGTCCCTGCGGTGACCTTTCAGTTGTCACCTCTAAAATCCTCACCGTGCACTGTCCTGACCCTGGTACTGCCTCCAGCCCTGTGCCAGAGCCCTGTGCCCAGCTCTACCACCAGCTCCATAGTTTTCTGCAATCTCTTAAAAGCCTGGTTTTTTTACTGCCTCACTTTCATTTTGTCACCTCTTTACAGGACTCATTTGCTTTGCACCCCAAAGCAGTGTCCCCCCACACCTCCTGTCCCCAGTGTGCTGCTGTGCCTCGCACAGGGACAAGGGGGAGATTTCACAGTCCTGAGCAATATGATGCTCTGGCTTCCCATTTTTCCATAAATTGCGTTGGTTTTTCCCACCTAGCAAAGAGATGTCAAACCACAATGGTCTCTGCTGGTGGCTGCTTTGCACTTTTCATAGAAATAACACAAAACACAGATGGTGGGACTCACATCCTGCATGTAAGGATGGAAAGTGCACCCAGGAGTACTGAGAACTTATCTGTGGGCTAGCCAGCTTCAAACCTGTTTAAAATAATTTTTTTGGCAGTTGGGTAAATTAATCCATGGCTGATTAAAATAAAGGTGCATGCATCCTCCAGACTCGCTGCTTTTATCTCAAGTACCTAAATAAACTTGAGGTGGGTTTGTATGGAGCAGGTTTGCCCAGCCCCAAGAGGCAGGCAGGGTGTCCAAACAGCCCTGCCAAGGCACAGCTCACTGATGAGGAAGGTGGAGGTGCTGTAGGGGAGAAAGGGCAGAGGCCAGAGATAGCTGGGATCGATGAAACCAAAGGGGAAGCTGACGCTGAATACCAGATTCCCAGAGGATGCCCTCTCACTGATATCCATTCCACTCCCCTCAGTGCAGAGGAAAGCAAGGGAAGACTGGACTGGGAGAGAGAGGAGGCAGAAGTCATGGTTGCCCTTGTGATCCTGATTTCGTGTGTCATGGGCACAAAGTACAGCCCCAACACTGTTTGACATTGCAGTGCCAACACACAAAGCACCTCGTTTCGCCTTTTCCTTTCTGTGGCAGAACAGCCACAGCTTTGGGTCTGGACCTGCCTCATCCCCGGGTACACAGAGTGTTTGCTCAGCTGTGGAGTGATTGTCTCACCCCTCTCCTTTGTGTCTGGGGAATTGCAGGTCCGTGCCTGCAGGAGGGGGACGGCAGGAGCTGTGGCATGCTCAGGAGAGTGGGACCGTCTCTGCGTCACTTCTTACTGGAGAGGAAGAGCAGTGCTGGATATAGCTCGTGCTCCAGAGAGGTATGGAATGCCCAGTGGGATGTCCCTGGCTGGCAGCCTGCTCCTGGCTCAGGCTGCAGTGGTGTGGAGCCCAGGGAAGCTCACAGCCCAGCAGTTCATCCTGGCAGTGAGAGTGGAGAAGGCTCATCAGGAAAAGCCCCCCGGTGCAATCTCTGTATGTCCTTATTTCTGGGGAGCCTGTTTAAAGGTGACATCTCATAAGCAAGAGAATGTCCTTCACACATTCTTTGTGGGGCTGCCTTGTCTGATGGTCTCTACTAAAGCTTCTTGGGTGGCAAAGTACTTGGGAAACATCAGCATCCCGCTCGGAGATCCCAACATGCAGAGCAAGGAAGTCACATGTGGCAGGGAATCGGTGGCGGAGGGTGGTGGATGCCAAGTCTTCTGCACGTGCACTCAGCTCTCCAGTGTGGCTGCCAGGCAAAATGCTCCTAGAGAAACACATCATTCAATTTGGGGAGCAGAACGGGCTGAAACAGATTTGGGGGCTGTGTGGCCCCAAGCCTGTGTTGTTCTCCAGTCTGATGGGAAACCACCTGAAAGGGCTGGAGCAGGCAAGGCCTTTCCTCAGAACTGGGAAGTTCAAGGCTTGCTGATTTGTAAAATTCTCTGACCCCTGACCAGCAGCAGCCCCACCTCAAGAGATCAGCACTGGAGCTGTTAATATTTCAACTCTGCTGCCTTTAACTTCCCAAGCCACAAATCCTTCTACTCTCACCCAAATCAGCTCAGGCACAAGGTCTTGTGACCATAACAGCCGTGAGCTTGTGCAGAAGGGGCAAAGCTGGGGCCTGAGACCCAGCGACTTCTGCTTGCCCTTGGCTGCCTGCCTGGCACCACAGTGAGCAGAGTCCACCCAGTGCCCTCTGAAACACAGGGCTCCTCAGCAGGGTGTTTGCAAAGATCCCCAGTGGGGGCTGAACCTGCATAAAAACCTAAGGACCTCGGCACAAAATATCCTTGGGGCACTTCCCAAATCCCGGTGTGGCCCTGTGGGAACAGCAGAGGGGAGCACGTAAGTGGGGAGGTCCCACTGCAGCTGAGGCTGGGGAGGGGGCTGACCTGGTATTCCCCCCACCATCCTGACAGGGCAGAGCACAAACTCCCTCACATCCCAGCTCTGCATCCGAGCTGCTTTCACACGCCCTCCTCGTCCCGGTTCAAATATATTTTACTGGCTATGGTGACAAGAGTTTTCTTGGCTCGTTGCTTCAGGGCTGCCCTCCTCGTGCCCCCAGCTCTTCTTGGTGTGATGAGCATCATTTATTCCAGTTTCCAGTCCCTTCCCTGTCCGGGTACCTTTTCTTGCACCACTGAGTTACAAAATTCTGCCTCTGCCACTTTTCTTCATCCTTGTGATAAATTCCCCATCAAGCCCATCTGACTTCTCCTACTGTGCTTATCCAGCTGGAAGGAGGATTTTGCACTCAGTGCTTCCTACTGTCTTTCTTCCCACTCCCCTGAGCCACAGTGTACATGGAAATTGCACACCAGTCAGGCACACCTCAGGGTCTCTGTACATCAGACCGACCTGTGTGCTGTGCTCTCTCTTGCCTGTACCCAGTTGCTGCCTGGTTTTGACATGAACCTTAAATACAAATCCCAGCGTATTTTCTAGGATCTAGGGCAAGTCCCTTCACCAAACACTTCAGCAGGACAAAGGAGTAACTACTTCTGCTGATTTATAGAGCAGGGTGGAATAAAAAAGTTTGTAATTCTAGGAAAAGGATTTGTGGCTTGTGGAATGTAGGGAGATCCCTCCAACGAAAGATAGGAGAGGTTATGGAAGGCAAAACCTCAGATCTGGGGTCCTTGGCCTGGCTGTTACAGCTTGGCTGAGCTCATTTGACCCCATGATTTATCCCAACTGATAATGAGGTTTAAGGCTGTGCCAGCTCCACAGTGAGTGTACAAACACTTCTTTTGTTCACCTCTTTTCCCAGTTCTTGTTGAAACTTGTAAATGAAAACAGAAACCACTGCAACAGCATTACTGCTCTACAGTCAGTCAGCAACAGCCCATGAAGCAATAACTGAAGGACACACCTTCTGTTGGGAAAAACACACCTAGGGAGCCACAGCCCCTTTGTGCCTGGACCCATTGGCAAAGCTTCAAACTCACTTTCTCTCTCTCCCTTTGCAGGCAAAAATGTCAAGGCCAGTTCAAGCTCGGAGGCTGGAGGGAATAGATAAGAATGTCTGGTGAGTTAAGAGAATATCTGGTTTACCCTGGCTCTCACTTCGTGCTGTGTCAGGTGTTTTGCACCATCCTGAGGGCAGAAAGGCCGGAGCATCACCCTCCCTGTGACCCATCCACCCAAATGGTGCCAGCGGCACCCAGAGCTGAGCCAAGTTGCTGCACACTGGCTGTAGCCTGGAATCTCCTTGCAGCCCACCCTGGGGCACTGCAAGCAGAGAGGCAGGTGAAGGGCTGCTGCAGATGCCATTCCCAGCCCGCTAGGCACAGCGTGGGATTGGGAAAGCTCGAGGAAGAGATTGAAACAACCTACAGACTGCTGATGAGCTGGCTCTTGTTTGGGACAAGCAGGGAGTTCAGCCTGCCTTGCCCTCTGCAGAGGCCTTCACAGTGCATGGTTGCTAAATTTTGCAGAGCTGGTATGAGCTTGGAAACCTCCGAGTCCTGTCCTGAATGTGTCTGAGTGGCTTCGGCCATGACCACACACCAGACAGCACAGGAGCTGTTTCCTGGGAGAATAAATTAAAGCCACCCCGCAGTGCAGTAGTGCCTCATCCTTGGTTTAATTGCAACGGGTCTGAAATGACTTGTGGTTGGTCCTGCCCACCTGTGAGCTGTGGGCTGGCTCTGCAGGAGGGACACCAACCCCGCTCCCTTCCAGAGGGATGCTGCAAGCAGAGCTGGTGCCAGCGTGCTGCCCAGACCCTCTGTAAGTGCTTTTCTCTCCCTCTGTTCCCTCCAGGGTGGAGTTTGTGAAACTGGCTGCTACCTATGCCAAGGTGAACCTGGGCCAGGGCTTCCCTGACTTCCCTGCACCGGATTTCCTGCAGGAGGCACTCCAGCGAGCCCTCGGCGGGGGGAACCACATGCTGCACCAGTACACCCGGGCCTTTGTGCGTGCACAGACCCCTCCTCAGCAGCACCCCCTCCCTGCCCCTCAGCTGTGGCTGCTTCAGGCCTCCTCAGGCAGCAGTAAACAGGGCCAAGCATGGGGCAAAACACACACCCAGCCTCGACCCAAGCCCTCTGCTCCCAGGGCTGTAACTCCCTGCTCTACCAGGGTGTGTGAAGCAGCCAGGCTGGGAGATGCCTCACAGGGTTCTTGGCTGCCCAGGCCCCTTCCAAGGGTTCTGCAGCCTAATTCCCACCCTCCCCTCACCCCACAGGGACACCCACCGCTGGTGATGGCCCTAGCCCAGTTATTTGGGAAGCTGCTTGGACGAGAGCTGGACCCTATGACCAATGTGATGGTGACTGTGGGGGCATACCAGGCCCTTTTCTGCTGCTTCCAGGCTTTTGTGGATGAAGGTGATGAGGTAACCCAAAATTTGGGCTTATTGCACCAGCAGCTTTCCCCCAGGAGAGCCCTTCCTGGCTGCGGGTCTGCCAGGAGTTGCAGGCCAGTTTTCATTGTCCTTTTTCAAAGCAGAGACAGTCTTAGCTCCATTCCCCAGTTTCTGAACTTCCAAGGGAAAAAATTATCTGTTGTCTGGCACAGTCTCATTTCTGCATAAGGCAAAATAACCCTTTTTGCCCTGAGTGGTGGTTTTCTTCCCTGACACTGCCCAGAGGCACTGCAGATTCTCAATTACAGTAATTCAGAGATTAAAATATTCCTCCCATTGCTCTCTGCACCCATCAGGGAAGGTCTGAGCAGGGCCAGGAGGGTGCTGACATGTCTCTTTCTTCCAGGTGATAATCATTGAGCCCTTCTTTGACTGCTACGAGTCAATGGTGAAAATGGCTGGTGGGACACCCGTGTTTGTCCCGCTGAGACCGGTGAGTGGGTGGAGGGGGAAGAGTCACAGCAAAGTGAGCGAGGAGGAGAGTGGTAAGCAAAGTGCACAGGTAGCAAAGCAAACCAAGATTCCCCTCTGTTCTCTCTAGAAAGCTCCAAAAGATGGAAAATTGATGTCTAGTGCAGACTGGCAGCTGGACCCAGCTGAACTGGCTTCTAAATTCAGCCAAAGGACAAAAGCCATCGTCCTGAACTCACCCAACAACCCTCTGGGCAAGGTAACACCTCTGGCCGTGCTGTGAGTGGCCCTGGGAGCTTTGGGGTGCTGCAGCTCACCCAGCCACATTTACAGTGCAGCAGTGACTCAACCTTCCTTGCACACAAGGAAAATGGGTTCTCTGAGGGCACCACATGCTGTGCTCACTCTTCTGGTGTTTTTAAGCCTTGTCTTTTGTCCCAGCAGTGGCTTTGCCCTGTTAGACCTGCCAGCTCCTGCCTCCCTGACTTGGGAGGACTCGCAGGGTGCACAGCCTTCACGGACAGGCAGGGACAGGCTCGGAAATGCTCCTGCTGCATCCCTGCCCCATTCCCCTCCTGCTGCAGGTGTTCAGCCGTGGGGAGCTGGAGCTCATCGCAGAGCTGTGTGTGAGGCACGACGTCCTGTGCGTCAGCGACGAGGTGTACGAGTGGCTGGTCTACGACGGGAGGGAGAACACCCGGATCGGTGCGGAGAGGGCCTGGCTGGGCCTGGGGGTGGAGCCCAGTGGTGATTTCACTGGGGTCCCCCGGAGATCCCACAGGCTGCCTTGCATGCACAGCTGTACTAGGCACGAATCCTCGCTGGAGGTGTTTTGCTGCACTCCAGTCTCAGCCTCCAAACCAGGTCTTATACAGGAGCCCTGATTCAGAGCCAGAGCAAAGAGCCCTTTGGCTCCAGTGAAACTGAGGGTTTGTTTCCCATGCTCTGTAAAGCCACAGTTTTCTGAGTGTCTCTAGTTTTGGGAAATCCATTTCAACACGATTTCAGAGGCCTGTTCTTCCTGTTGCAGTAACATGCAATCACCCTGATGCAGGGTGATGGTGCTTGGCATCTCCAGGAGCCCCTGGGGCTGGGTACACAAGCATGAAAATATTTAATTAAAAAGAGATGCTCTTGAGAAACCTGGCTGCCTTGAGGCTCCTCCAGGTGAAAGATGTGCTGTGACCACACAAAAGATCACGATGGGTTATGGTGGGCAAAGAGCTCCCAGAAATGAGCACACTGAGCTCTGCCACACTGTCCTTTCATTGCCAGCCAGCTTGCCAGGGATGTGGGATCGCACGGTGACCATCGGGAGCGCTGGGAAGACCTTCAGTGCCACTGGATGGAAGGTGAATGCCCCATGTGGCACCTCGTTGTGTCCCCATCCCTATCCCTTTGCCACACCACGGCCCTGGGGACACTGCGGCCGCACGCTCAGCTTTGAGCCTCGGGGTTTGGAAGCACCAAAGCTGCTTTAGGAAAGCTCTGTCTGGAAAATACAATGAAACCAGCACAGGCAAATAAAGGGGTGCCTGAGCAGGTTCCCAGAGACTTACCACCTTCCTCCTCCTCTCCTGGCTGCAGGTAGGCTGGACTGTGGGACCCGACAGGCTGCTGCAGCACGTCCGCACCGTGCACCAGAACTCGGTGTACCACTGTGCCACCATTGCCCAGGTAAGGCAGCTCCCTGCAGCTGGCCCTGACATTCCTGAAGCGGGGGCTAGATATGGTCCTTTTGCCCATGGCTGACCTGAAAGGCACAGACAAGTGATTTGTGGTGCCCTGGAGGGGCTCCTTCCCCTCTCTCTATCGTTGCTCCATTCTGGGAGAAAGGGGAGAGTCTGGCCTGCCTGGGGTATATTCCTTACCTTGCACTGACAAATCTAAAGGGCCATTTGGAGGGGCTGGAGGCAGAGTTCCTTAATCACCTGTGAATTGCATCAGAGCAAAGACTTTAGTTCCTGAACAAGCTTTGGCCATCTTCCCACTGGCCACTGGCTGCTCTCTCCTTGCAGGAGGCCGTGGCTCAGGGTTTCCAGAGGGAGCTCACGCTCTTTGGCAAACCAGAGAGCTACTTTGTCCAGCTGCCCAAGACACTGCAGCAGAAGAGAGACTTCCTGGTCCAGAGCCTGGTTGCTGTGGGGATGAAACCCATCGTCCCCGAGGGCACCTACTTCCTGGTGGCCGACATCTCCGAGTTCAGTGAGTGTGGGGGGCAGCTCAGAGGGTACCACTGGCAGGGGCAGGAACCTGCCTAAAGCACCACCAAAGCAGGGGTGGACAGTGCATTGCCCATCCAAGCTCCAAGGATGTGGGTTTGGGGCACCCAGCCCCAGCCCCTGTCCTGCTGTGCTTCTCCTGCAGAATCTGATGTCCCTGAGGTCCCTAACTCGGATGAGCCATATGACTACCAATTTACAAAGTGGATGATGAAGAACAAGGTAACTGTGAGTGGCCCTTCCTGCTGCTCTAGCCTTGGGTGGATTTGTGCCCTCCCACTGGCTGCACCAGTGGGAGCCAGAGCATGACACCACTGCTGGTGTGGCAGCTCCTGGCAGGGAGATCTGGAGTGGAGAGCTTCACCCACGCTGGGGCAGGGCAGCCCCAGAGCAGGAAACTCAGCTCCATGTTCTTCCTTCTTCCCAGGGCCTTGCTGCCATCCCGCTCTCCGCTTTCTACAGCGAGGCCCACAAGAGCAACTACAGCAATTTCATCCGGTTCTGCTTCGCAAAGGTGAGTCAGGTGACAGCACCAAGGAAGGGGAGGTTGGGAGTAACAGTCAGGGCTGCTTTAATGAGAGAAATGCCAAGAAGAAATGCAGACCCTGAGCATGGCATTCCATTTGGAACAACCCCTCCTCCAGACACGTGAGCCGAGCCAGGGGCAGCAGGTGTGCAGGGCCATCCTAAGCTGGGCCCCATCAGTATCCCACATTTCTTGGTCAAGGCAGGGAGGCTCTGGGGGTGTGTTTGGCTGCCCAGTGGCCATGCCTGCCCCAGAGGTGGCTGTGCCTCTCTCACACTGAACACAGAGCATTTGCCACGTTCAGGAACGAGAACATGATTTTTGTATGAATGGTGACTGCACTGAGGGGAAAATGGGATTTGGCTGCAAGCCACTGACCAAACCTGTGGTATTTGTTTAGGAGGAAGCTACACTAAAGGCAGCAAATGACATATTGCAAAAATGGAAAAAGGAGAAAACCAGTTCCTGAGTGTACCGGAGAGAGAACCAGGATCCCTTTGGTCCTCACCTGCCCTGACTACTCTTCTTCATCTTCTTTACTTGTCTACAAACTTCGATACCTTCTTACTTCTGTACTTTCAACCATTTTCTGTCAGAAAAATGGGTAAGAGGTTTGCCAGGGCAAGGATCTGGGAACGCTTTCAGTCGCTGTGAAATGGTCACAATAACTTGGTGTGCACTGACAGTATTTGATGTGTCTTCTTACAATTAAAGACTTTGGCTATCAGTTCTGGGATGTATCCAGCAAGACACGAGGTAAGGAGGGCTCCAGGGGTGTTTTCCATCACCAAATTCTGAAAAGGTGTTTCAGGACCTGCCTTTAAGACCATGGTGAGGAGTTAGTCTGGCTTGTCTTGCTCCACATCCCTCCCCCCGTAATCCAAGGTGCAGGACAGCATTTCCACCAGCACTCACGTTCCCACGGGACTGTGCAGTATCGCCAGCCATCAGGAGGGTGACTCCTATGATCCTGAAGATTACAAATCCAGTGAGATGTTGTTTTCCATAACTAGCAGTTTCCCCACTATTTTTCCTGTTATTCACTGGGGAAGGCGACCACAGAATCTGTAACCGGTTTCTCCCAGAAAACAGCTTTTATCAGTATCATGGCTATTGTCAAACCTTCCCTGTGCACCCCCAAACTACTCTGGGCACTTTGTCAGGGCTTGGCAGCATCGTCCAGGGTGCAGAACAAAATCTTTAGGCCTTTGATCAGAGCTCATTGTGCCTGGGGAGGATGACAGGGACTGTGGCCTCAGGCTGCTCCTGATGCTGGTGCCCCCCACAGCCTCCCACCCACTGGGCTGGTGGGGTGACACGAGCAGCACCTGAGTGGGAATTCTTGCATCAGTCTTGATTTCAGCCTGGATAAGAATGTAAAACATCATCGTCAACGACGCAGGAGTTACGTGCACCAGACTGTGCCATGAGTGTTCGCAGCAGTTAAATTATTAAAGTGGAACTACTGCAATCATGGAAGAGTCAATGTCTCTGTACTGCCTGTAGGGCTGACACAGCTCTCCTGGAGAGCTGCTGTCACCTGTGCAACCCCTGGGCTGTGGTGGTGGCTGCTCGTCCCACCCAGGCTGGCAGGTTTTCCATACTGGGATGCAGCTGGTGGGACCGATCCCCTTGGAGCCAGTGCTGCGTGGAGCAGAGGAAGGGAGGCAAACAAACCCACTCTCACTGGTGGCACGTGCCAGGCTCACCTGCTTGCACAGCCTGGGTGGGTGCTGCTGAAAGCCCTTTAGCACCCATTTGCTGACCAAACATGGGGAGAGCTGCAACTGCTGAAACAGAGAAAGAACTGTGAGATTGGATTATTAACATGATTAATTGCAACACCCCCACACGTGGGATCTCTTGCTCTAGGCCATGGCACAACCTGCAAGGGGCAGGGTGCATCTACACGTCCAACACACCAGCAGTGCTTGTGCAAAGAGATACAGATGTGGCTGCCTAAATTTTACATACACACCCCCAGACCTGCCAATTGCTATAGCCAGCATTTAATCTTCATTATCGTTTTGGGGATGAAGCACAACTCTCCAGAAAAATCACATCTCAAGAGATCCACAGATGCTGTGCAGTCAAAAAGAAAAAAAATGAGAAGGAACCTCAAGGAACAGCTGCAATCCCGGGGAACGGTCGCTCCCAACCACTCAGAACGTTTCTATTCGTGAATGAGACTTCCTCGGCTGTAAAACGTCACTCACCCCATTGAACAAGCACATAATTACAGCATTCCCATATTCCCGTGTGGCCCTCAGGTCACCCATCCGCCCGCAGAACGCGGCGGGCCCGGCTTAGCTTCGCACCCGCGCGGGGCGATTAAGCACGACCTACGTAACACTGGGGCTCCGCCCCCCGTGGGCGGTGCCGGCGCCCTTCGGCCAATCACACCGCGGGGGGCGTGGCCGGGAGCGCGGGAAAGATGGCGGACACCGAGGGCGCCGCGGGGAAGCGGCTCCGGGGAGCGCAGGTGGGGCGGGGCGACCCCGGGAACGGGGGGTGTCCAGGGACGGGGGGACCCCGGGAACGGGGGTGTCCAGGGACGGGGGGACCCCGGGAACGGGGGGGTATCCAGGGACGGCCCTGAGGGGTAACGCGCTCCATTCCCCCGCAGGTCGAGGACAGGAAGGTGGACTGGCGGCGCTGGAAGGAGGAGAGTAAGCAAGGCTGGGCACACGTGGGGGCTGCGGGAGGGTGGAACCGGTGTTTAACGCCAGGCGCCGTTCCCTGCTCCAGGGAAAGCGGAGAAGAAGAAGTGGAAGGAGATGAAGCTGTTGAAGAAGCTGGAGAAACAGCGAGAGCGGGAGCTGGCAGAGCAGGAGGCCAGAAAGAAGGAGGAGCAGAAGGAAGACAGAGGTGATGCCGCTGCGACCCGGTGGGGACACGTGGGAGAACTGGGCTGTTAAAAGGCAGTCAGTGATAGGGAAGGTGACACTTCATAGATCCAGTATGGATCAGCCCACGTGCCCAAACAGGCACGAACAGCGAGCACTGCACAAGAGGCCATTCTTAAGAGAAAATCTGGGATTAAATGTAAGACACAGAGGGCGTTTTTCCCCCACCACAGTAACTGCGACGCGGTGCATCAGCTGCCGGGCCGTGGCTCTGCTCCCCCCAGCCGTGGTTCTCTCTCATGGCTCTCTCTGTCCCCCCCAGGCCGTCACCACACGCTGAGCGTGGCCCTGCCGGGCTCCATCCTGAACAACGCGCAGTCGCCGGAGCTCCGCACGTACCTGGCGGGGCAGATCGGCCGGGCCTGCGCCATCTTCAGCGTGGACGAGATCGTGGTGTTTGATGAGCAGGGAGAGGACGTGAAGTAAGGGGGGGGCTGAGAGCTTTTCACTTGGACCTGCCCTCATGCTGCCTGGCCGAGCCCTGCCATTCTGGAGCGTCCAGCTCAGTGGCATCCAAGGGCCGGGTTGTGTCAGTACCCAAAAACAATACCTGGCTTATGGAGAGTTCCAGAGATGAGCAGCCCTTTTACACGGGGTGGAGAGAAGGGCTGTGCTGCTGTTTTCAGATTAAGAAGCAAAGCTTGGTCTTCTGGAGACCTGACCATCCTCAGACTGAGTCCTCAAGCTGCTTTCTTTTTCTTTCAGGAGCGTGGAGGGGGACTTTAAAGGAATTGGGAAGAAAGGCAAGGCTTGTGTGCAGCTGGCTCGGGTCCTGCAGTACTTGGAGTGCCCTCAGTAAGTCCACCGTGGTCAGACTGTGCATGAGATCAACTGCCCTGGGTACCTCACACCAGAGGCTGTGGGAGCAGGAGGCAAATTGTGTTTGTTGTAATTATGCAGGAACACAGGATCTAATTGTTCCACTTGTGAATGCTGGATACAACCTGAATGATACCTTAGAGGTAGATCAGGGATTTGAAGAAGCTAAGCCTGCTTTTCTCTGTACTCAGCTCCTCTCACTCAGGACAGGGTTGGAATTGAGGCTTGGATTCCATAAAAACATCTTTTCACATTTCAGCCTTCTCTGCTAACAGGTACCTGAGGAAAAGCTTTTTTCCAAAACACGAGGATCTGCAGTTTGCAGGTAACGATCCAGCTGTCTCTGTCCCTCCTGAGCCCGTTTTGGGGGGGACACAGATCTCAGTTACTGCTCCCCACTTCACCGAGGTGCTCTGGGACACTGAGAGGGAGGGAAGGGGCAGGAGAGGCCTTACCCTGTCCTCCTCTCAGCAGCTCTTCCCTCTGTGCTGTTCCAGGGCTCCTCAACCCCCTGGACAGCCCCCACCACATGCGGGTGGATGAGGACTCGGAATACCGGGAGGGCGTCGTGCTGGACCGGCCATCGAAGCCAGGCAGAGGTTCTTTTGTTAACTGTGGGATGAGGAAGGTATGTCTGTTACCCACAGATCCCAAAAACAATCCTCCCTCTCTCTCTGGCAGATCTGAAGCAGGCAGGGTGGGTCCTGCTGGGTTTTTGAAGGCCATGGCGGGCTGGCAGGGGGTTTAAGGCTGTTGCCGTCTTTTCCCTTCTGGCTGTCCAATGTCTGTGGCTTCCCAAGCCCCTGGAAGGCCCTGCCCATTCCAGCACATTGTTGCTTCACTGCTATATCTTAACCTTTGAGCAGCAAAATAAGTCTCAGACTGATGCCCAAGCCCCTGAGCCACAGGCAGGGCTCCTCATTCCAGCTCCAGGCTGGAACAGACTCCCACTTCCTCAGAGGGTTCCCTTCCTTCCCCACCTTCCCCGGTTCTTCCAGAATGCCTGACAGTGATGGTGACTGTCACTGCAGGAGGTGCAGATCGACAAGCAGCTGAACCCTGGTCTGAGAGTCACCGTGCGCCTGGAGGAGCCCCAGAATCCAGGTAATCCACGGCTCCAGCAGCACCTGTAAACCTCAGACCTGCAGGAGCTGGTCCTTCCATATCACAGGTTTGAAGGTATCAGACAGTTCCACACCTTCCCTTCACACCCAATTTAGCAACACCCTCACCACGCCTCCCTTGGTAACTGCAAAGAACTGCCAGCTCTTTGACCAACACTGAACACCCCAAACACACTCACAGGCTTTCCAGAACTCACAGAATTCCCAGAATCCCTTTTCACATCCTGGAGAAAGGGAGGGTTGGGTTGTACACCAACCTCACCAGCTGGCAGGGGTTGATCATCTCTTTGCTTCCCTTCCAGAAGCCAAAGTGCACAAAGGCACCGTGGTGTCCTCACACCACCCCCGCACGGTCTCGGGCTTGTACTGGGGCTACAGTGTCCGCCTTGCCTCCTGCCTCAGTGAGTACTGGCAGGGATTCCCTGCTCCCTGGCAGGGCTCTGCCTGGGCTTGCCCACCAATTTTCAGGCCTCCTGGCTAAACATATTAATCTCTCTTTCATAGAAATCTCTCTTGTCCTGAAGGCAGCTCACACATGCAGTTAGCAGCCATCTGGCAGCCAAATTTAGGGGCCAGTCACCCACCAGGAGTCTGCCCTGTATCCCCACTCACCACTGCTCCAAATGGCTGCAGGAGATGAGTTGGTGCTCTCCTTCTCCGTTTCCATGATAACGACATCCCACTCATTCCCACCAGAGCCAGCAGTGACATTTGAGCTCAAGAGCCCTGAAAAATCTTCTTCCTAAGTTCTGGTTGACTGGTCCTCTTAGTGTTATGAGCTTTTGAGGAGGAGGTGCTGCTGTTGAGAAGGGTGTGGGAGGTTCCTAGAGCAAGGGAATTACGTGGGAAAGAGGAATTGTTCTTCTGTCTCCTGCTGCACCAGTGGCACTGGTTCACCTTGTGCAGAAGGCACACAGGCGAGGGCACTGCAGCAATAACCCCGACTGTGCTTCCCAGGTGCTGTGTTTTCCGAGTGCCCGTTCAAGGAAGGCTACGATCTCTCCATTGGGACCTCGGAGCGGGGCAGCCCCGTGGACCAGATCACTCTGCCCTCCTTCAGGTTCATGTCCCACCTGCTTGGCCCCTCTCAGAGCCCCCAGTGAGGCTGGTGCAGGCAGCAGAGCTGCACTACAGCCTTGGTGTCCTCCCAGGCTGGAATGCTCCTGGATCCAGGTGCAGAACATACCCACAGGCTCCCTCCTGTGCTCTGCTGCTCCCTTTTACACCCAGGCACATTTCTCTGGAAGCTGGGGAAGTACCCCAGGTCAAGGCCAATTCCTTTCCTGTTTCCCTGCAGTTGGCCAAGTGCTGTGGGGTTTTTGGTGGGGAGGCAGCTGCGCTGGGCACCACCAGCACGGGACACAGCTCCCTGCTTCAGCAGCACACAGGAGCTTGAAAGCAGACCCAGATCTGCTTCCTTGCAGATTCTGCCCTCTCACCCTGTCCCTGTGCTCTCCAGGCACGCCCTTATCGTGTTTGGAGGCCTTGAAGGCTTGGAAGCGGGGGTTGATGTGGATCCAAACCTGGAGGTCACCGACCCAAGCGCGTTGTTTGACTTCTACCTGAACACCTGCCCCGGCCAGGGCAGCAGGACCATCCGCACAGAGGTGGGGGCTGGCGGTGCAGGGTGTGCCCAGGGCAGGGCTGGGCTTCTGCCTGTGGCAGTGACACGTGTGGGTCCCCACAGGGACCCTCAGGGAGCAGCTGCTTTGCCTGGTGCTCTCAGAGCAGCTCTGACTCTGGTCTGTTCCAGGAAGCGCTGCTGATCTCCCTGTCCGCGCTCAGACCCCACATCCAGGAGGCTGTGAAGACACCAGGGACAGCTGAGGGGAAGGGAAACCACTGACTTGGCAGCCACTGAGGACTCGGGGAGGCAGCTCTTCAAACAAGGGGTGCTGGGCAGGTCCCTCTGAGAGCCTGGCGGGGCCGAGGCACAGCGTGACCGAAGCTGGCAGCGCTGCCCAGCCAAGAATTCAGCTGCTGCGGGGAGCCAGTCTGTGCCCCCCTGCCTGCATGGCCCAGCAGCAGGCTGGGTCTCAGCAATTCCAACATCTGAGGTGGGAATAAAGCAGTATGGAATCTTAGCTGCCTCGAATTCAGGTGTGACTTCATGTAGAGGAGGGGCACTCGCTGTGCAGGGGTCCTGCACAGTGACTCTGGAGCCATGTGGCTTTCAGACTGAAAGGAAGTCAAAGCTTAATCCTTATGCCAAGAAGCTGTTCTAGCCTCAGCCTGACTTCCCCAGCCCCCCCTTCAACTCCAAGGCTTCATCCTTCCCAGCACCAGGAAGGGCTGGAGCTTCAGTTAGGCCTCAGCACTAAAACACATCAGCTCGTTACAGTTTGGCTCCATCTGTGCTGCCTTAAGCTCTGCCTACAGTGAACTCAGACAGGAAAGCAGCTGGAAAAGTTGGCTCTGTCCTCCCCTCCTCCTGCTGAGATATTCAGAGCTTTGGTGAGAGCAGATAAGAAACAACCAACACCATGGGTGGTCAAAGCTTTACTGCTAAAACCATCTCCTGAAAGAAAACAATCACACAATCCTCTGGCCGCAGGAAGGCAGGAACTTCTCCTCTCCTCCCACTGCACCCATCTTGCTTCCCCTCCTTCCCTGATAAACAGTAAAAATTAGTAACTTCCCTCTGTGCCTTAAGAAGCCTCACACAACTCCAGGGGAGCAGTGGGTTAGGGACAAATTCTCGTCTACAGGGCTGCTACAGTGTCAAGTGCCCAGGAGTCTTTGCAGGACCGCCCTGGAGACCTGCTGTGTGTTGTGTTTGTGTTTCACTGTTACACAAAAGAGGGGAAGGGGCCGAGAGAAGCATTGGTTTGATTCTCCCCACATTTAAAATTGCACAAGGAACTATGATTCTGTGGGTCACTGCTGTCCATCCCTTCCCAGGGGATACCTGGATTTGCTTAGTCAGGGTTCAACTCTTGCTCCCAGCTGTGATGGCTTTCAAGTTACTTGTTCTCCTCAGGATGTTTGGGACAAAGAGCAGCCCTGAGGCTCTCTCGATGCTCTCGATGGGGACCAGGAACCGTTCCAGGGGGATCTTCTCATCCACGGGGCTGTTGGGCATCACGTACGAGCGCAGCTCGATCTCCCCACTCTCCTTTTCCAGGATGAGCACCTTGAAGAAGTGGGTGGGGACGGCCACGTTGTTCTTCCCAATCACCTGGTACCTGACATACATCTTCCCATCAGCCTCCATCCTGCACCAACAGCAACATCCCAGGTTATCTCCCAGTCTGGTGCCACCTCCACCCCCTCAGCTCTCCAACACCCCTCTAAGTGAGCCCCCACCCCACAGCAGCAGAGGCTGCGTGACACAGGGAAGCTGAGCTGTACACTGGCTCTGCTCCTCCCAAGCCCTCTCCCTGCTGGCTCTGTGTAACAGCCCTTTCAAGCTATTCCCTGCTGCTGAAGAGATCTCAACATGAGACAGCTGCTCTTTAGCACTATGTGAAGATCTTTGCAAATAAAGCCATACCCTTAAGTGGAGTGCTCGTCCATGAAATAAAACCTGGAAGCTTTATTCTGCAGGGATGGGGTCTGCAGTCAAATCTGTACATCTAATCACTAGTAATTACTAAATTGTTAAGGACTGCAAACAAAAGCAACTTAGTTATACTACACCTTAAGAAAACCACCCTTACTCATGAAATAACCAATTGGATGGGAAATGCACAAACTATATCCTAATCCTAAGAAAGTACCTTTCCACAGAGCCTCTGTGCACAGCTGGTCTGACCTACTGAGTGGCAGGAGCACCTCATCCCGTTTTTCTTTCCCAGCATGATGCACCCTTTGGGTGCCATCCCAGCTCAGCCCTCGTGTTTACCTGGGCAGGAAGAGGGGTCCTGTGCAGACATAGACATTCCTGTTGTGCTTTGCCAAGCTCCTGCAGTACTTCTCAAGGTTATTCCAGGCATTCTGGTTTAAGTGAGGATTCTAGAAACACAACCAGAGGTGAGTTGCTGGGGTATGTCCTCACTGTTCAGAGTAACACACCTGCCTTTTCTGTTAACACATCTCACAGTGCCCCAGGCACTTTCCAGAAGAGATCATAAAATCCTGAATCTCCACTACCACCTTTGCTTTGGAAGCTGTGCACGGCGAGGTCCTGGTTTGCACACCCAGGACAGGACCCATCGCTCAGCCCACAACTTTTGCAAGTGTCTGTCCATTTGTTTAACTGCTCCGAACAGGGTCTCTCATGGCTTGGGAGGCACATCCAGGTGCGTTTGCAGTTGTTAAACTCGGCAGGAAGCGCCTCCGGGTGACTTTGTCTCCTCCCTGCCCGGAGGGGTCAAACACAGCGGGACAAACACAGAGCCGCTCCCAGGCGGTTTCTCGCCGTCTGCCCTCGGCCGGGGCAGCTCCGGACCCTACCTGCGGGGCGATGTTGCTCAGGTAGAACGTGTCCCGCATGGCCTTCTGGCTCCACTTGTGGTTGGCGGCCGCCGCCAGGTGCCCGCGGTCGAAGCCGCTGCCGCGGTAGTCGGCGTTGGTGGCGCGGTGATACTCGTGCACCGAGTCGTCCTCCTGGAAGTCGCAGGCGGCGCGGTCCGAGGCGCCGCTCAGCGTGTCCCGGTTGAGCTGCTCGATGACCCAGAGCGCGCTGCGGCTCCGCGGGTCGTAGCACAGCACGTAGGACTCGCGGCTCCGCAGCTGCGCCAGCCCGGGCAGCCCGTACTTGCCGAGCTCGGTGCGCCCCGAGCCCGGCGGGGCCGGCGGGGCGGCCGCGGCCACGGCGGGCAGCACGGGCAGCCGGGCCAGCAGCCCCTCGGCCGCCTCGCCCCGCGGATCCCGGGCATCCCGGCGGTGCGGGGGGGCCAGGGCCGCCCCCAGCCCCGCGCCCACCGCGAACGGCAGCGCCCAGCGCGCCCGCAGCATGGCCGTGCCGGTGGGGACCGCCCCCCGGCCCTTAAAGCGGGCCGCGGCTGCGCCGGGGGAGCCCGAGATGCGGCGGCGGCATCGCCGCTTTAAGGCAGCGCGAGCGCGGCGCGGGGTCAGCGCGGACACCGCGATCCCGGGACGGGATTTACCGGGAATGGCTTTACCGGGA
Source organism: Lophotriccus pileatus (assembly GCA_035583135.1). Taxonomy (NCBI): domain Eukaryota; kingdom Metazoa; phylum Chordata; class Aves; order Passeriformes; family Tyrannidae; genus Lophotriccus; species Lophotriccus pileatus. The sequence goes on from JAWWES010000038.1 coordinate 5,556,922, forward strand.
ATGTCGGCACGGGAGGGGCAGCGGGACACAAGAACAGCGGTCACCGAGGCGCGGGACCCGCGCTCACACCGCGGCCGAGAGCGCCGGCGGGTGTTCCCGGGGGAAAGGCACCGCTCCCGCGCTTGGGAAGGGAAAGCAAAACCACCTCGGGAAGGAGGAGATGGCTTCGTCCCCAAGGCTCGGAGGGCCCGGCCCAGCCGCTCTCACGCTATGGACACTGCAGCCCAAACTCCGGTCACAGCACCGGGAGAGCTTTGCACGAAGTCACCCCGTTTAGTTAGGGAAGTGTTATAAAAAGTGTTTTTAAAAAAACATAAAAGAAGGAGTTTTAGAGTGATGAAGTGTTCACTACACACTGTTCTGGCAATTCTTTCCAAGCAAGGTGAAAAAAAAAAAAAAAAGTGCTATTTGTTCCTTTCTTTGGGGAAAGGGTGTTTTAGAGCAGTGCCCTAAACAGCTAAAACAAAGACGGACACTCCTTAAGGGAAAACAGCCTCTGCTTCCCCAAACACCCCAGACCCTTAAAGCAACTTCTGGCCTTCATTCTGCTCACTGCCAAAGTGTGAATAATTCTAGTCTAGGTCACACAAATCCATCTTTTGAGTGACCACCACCACCAACTTGATCTCTAGTACCCTCTTGCTTCTACCCGATTGACAAAGCCACAGGGTCTCCTGAATTCCAGAGAGGTGCAGGTAGAGCAGACCTGTCCCTCCCAGGGAAGGCTCATCTTACCCCACACCCAGCACAGGGTCCTGTCGCCACCTCCCACCCCAAAGATCTCCTGCCTCAGCCAACCTTGCTGCTGCTGCAGGTCAGGATTGAAAGAAAGCAGAGGTGGAAACATCTCAAGGCTGGAGCAGTTGTTACTTGGTCACACAAGAAAGGACACACTATTTAAATATCATCTCATCTCAACAACAACAAAAATAAATCACCAAAAGCCTTTGAGGAATGAAGCCAAGGGATTTGTAAGGAGATTCAAAAGCTGGTAATCAGACTTTTTTTTTTCTCCCCTCAGTTTTGCCCTTAAAGAAAGTGTTGGAGTAAAGAAATGAATGTCCCCAGTCACTGAAAAGTCAACTTTCAACAGCAGGACAGAAGTCCTACCACACAAGAGGGGAAAAAGGAGGAATGTAAAGCAGCTTTTTATGTGGGAACCAGCCTGTCTGGGTTTATCAAAGATGTTCAAAGCTCTCCCCAAAGAACTCAATCATTTTAGCAGCCCTAGTCTGGATAAGGCTACAAAATTTATCCCAGAGAACCTTTCCAGCAGCCAAAGCTCTCATCACATCCCTTTAAACCACTGCAGAGTCCTTTCTAAGGCATTCACTGTTGCCCCCCAACGTAAGGTGCCAAAACATGAGCCCTTGGACACCAAGGAAGGGAAAAGACAGCAAGACACCCGCACCCAACAGCCCCCTGCACGTCCCCTGTGCCTTCCCTGAGTGTGTGCAATGCTCCAGCCCAGCTCCTGCCCAGGCACGTCATCCCCAGGGCCCAAAGCTACTCTGGAAACGTGCAAAGTTCACCTCCAAGTAATGCTTTCATCCTGATTTGCCTGCTGCTTCCTCAAGGTTACTTTAAGGAGACTTCCAGCTGTTCAAGAAGGAAACCTCATGGATGGTCCCATTTCCAGTGAGAAATTCCAGCACAAGGGAACCCCTGCACTTGCCAGGGGGACTCAGAGTGGACAGCCCAGGCCAGATATTCAGGGAGGTGAGAGCAGAGCTTGTGCATGGAGTGGGAGAGCTGCAGCAGCTTTTAGAGCAGTTCTGAGGCAGAAGTGTTTGGAGAAGTCCAATTCTGCCACGGAGTGTGACCCCCCCTGGTTCTATGCTTGGAGACAACCTCCCAGTTGGCTGTTTGGCCACACAAGGTCTGGCCAACAGCACCTCTAGTGCAGAGAGCTGAGTCCATGGGACCACCTGGAACAGCTCAGAAAGAACAACCATCCAGTGACTAGAGCAGATATTACAGAGCTGTGCTGGTCTACCTGTCCTGTTTTTCTTGGAGGAAAACTGTACCCTCTAGGAAAGATTGCAGCAGAGAGGGATAGTGTTGCCACAGGTATTAATTACAGATTGCTTTAAACCTTCAGTTGCTCTTGCAACACAGCAGCAACCCCTGGCTGCCCCTGTGGTACTCGAGCATCTTCTGAAGAGGCAGAGATTGCTTGGGATTGCCAACAAGAACACAGGTACATGCACCAACCTGTCCTGCAGTCTCCCCACACACCTCTGAGAGATTTACAGTAGCCTGTGAAGAACTGGCCTACAGTGAAGGGAATGACACCAGTAAGAAAAGCTGAAGGCTGCCCACATCTCTCCTGCCAGGGCGACTCTAGGCCAGCAGCAGCTTAAGTGGGTCTTACAAAGACTGACCTTTAACAAATTAATACCCATAAATACCAAAGACTGCAGTGTCAAAGAGCCACACAGAGGTGAGCCTGCACAGCACAGAAAGAAAGGGAAAAGCACGCTGGATTAGTGTTCAGTAAAGAGCTTCTGCACCACCCAAGCACCTGGGTGCTGGCACTGGCTCCCTCTGAGGTTCAGGCTTTCTGCTCAGCTCGACACTGGGGCAGGTCAGCAGTTCCCTCTGTAGTTTGTCTCAGTCCATGTTCACCTGAGTCTGCTCCACTGTATCTGAAGTGCAGCAGGTTTCTCTCAGGAGGAACAAGTGTCCAGCTCAGGGCTGACTGCAACAGGACCAGCACACAGCAGTGGATCAGCCCCAGCAGTCACTAATGACAGGTTCTTGTGTAGCTGCTGGATTGTGCCAGAAAAGGACTCTTGTTTAGGTCAGAACTGTACCACATCTCTTCCTGGCAAGAAGTACTTTGAGACAATACCAAGGTTAGTGTGACCAGAGCTCAAGGCAGGGTAGTATTATGTGAGCCACTGAGGCAGAAAACCCCAGTGCTGTGCCTGCAGTGACGCATCTGTCTTTCTGTCTTCATTGCACATGATCAGGTGTGTGTTTCTTGTGTTTCAGGATCCTGATTGTAGCTGGATATGCTCCAGTTCAGAGCCAGGAAAGCAGCCTGAGGCCCCCCTGCAGCCACAATCCTGCTCTAAGGCTGTGCATAGTAAGGCTTGACTTGGAACTACACTCAGGGATTAAAACCACCAGTCTTGATTTCAGGGAGACCTCGTGGGTAAGGCGGTTCTGGATTCAGGCAGTTTGAGTGCACAAAGCCACCGGCTGTCACCGTGTCCTCCCATCTCAGCTTCCCGTGTCCTTTTCCCAAAGGGGTCCAATCACCAGAAACTGATTCCATCTTCCTCTTCACACACCCCAGGGGTGGCCAAGTGCAGACACGAGGGAGGACAATCCAGAAGTTACTTGAATGGCAGAATGTGTGACTTCACTGGAATACATTCTGTTCACAGGAGGAAGATCCTTCTAAGTTCACCCATCGGAATTCACTGGGCTCAGTCTGTCCTTTCCCCATCAGAAGTTACTCTGAGTGTTACTTCCATGATACAGGAGTCCACCCCTTCAGGGATATGCAGACAGAAGGTTTCTTTCTCTCCAAACTCAAAGTCATTAAAAAAAACAAAGATACAAAGAACTGCTTTTGGCAGCAAAGAGGCATTTGAGACTTGGAAAAATCTGGAGTGCAGGACCCAAGTAGATGGGGAAGTAATCTGTCCTTGACCTAATAAATAGAGTAGAAGGAAGTCTTCAAGGTGGCCAGTAGCCCAAACGAAACCTGAAGTCCTGCAGGAACCACGAGGAGCTTTAGTGCACCACACTCCATGGGGGAATCTCCTGGGATCCACTGCCACAGCTTCTCTGACACCTTTTTTTAGGCCCATGGACTATTTGGAATCCTGAAGTTCCTTTGCCTTCTTCAAAATCAGATGAACATCAGAGATAGGATAATCCTATGGCAAAGAAACAAAGGGCTGTTTCACTCAAGCAGAGCAAACCTCGACAACATTCTGGGCCTATAATAACACACTGCCACCATCAGTTACTCCCCTAACAGCTACAGTTTCCTGGTTTGTAACTGATCAAACCTCAACACCCTTCAATTCAAGGAGGTTTGTTGCCATTTTACTTTGCCCTCCAAGGGCACAGCAAGCTGGGCTGCCCCAGGGCTCTCTTCATTCCACAGAGCCTTATCAAAGCCAGTATCTTGCACAGCCCAAAGCAGGAACTGGCAGAACCTGAGACATCCAGCTGTGCAGTGCAGGCATTTCCAGCCTCAGGCTCTCAGAGATCTTAGAACTAAACAAAACCCTCTGGCCAAAAAATTTAAGTGTTACATAGGGGTTTTTGCTCCAAATGATTCAATTTTTTTTGCAAACCAAACAAACATTACAAGCCTCCAGTCTATGAGAATTTCTCTGTAGGCTAGAAAAAGAGGCACAAGCAAAAGATTCCCCCTCTCATTACTGTGTGTGCTGTAAGATCCCTGCAGATCTTCCTGCATGCAGACATCAGAAATGTGGTACTTCTCTTGAGCCAGGCATAACTCCTACCTCCTTGTGTACCATCCTCCTCTCTCATAGTACTATCAGTTAAGACTTTTCAAACTGCTCCCTACGCCCACTATATTTAATCCTTACCTGTAGCAGCCTCATGTTCAGAGTGAAGTCTCCTTCCAGCAACTGGTCCCGGATGAGTCTGAAAGATGGAAATTATTCCAGCTGCTTTTGACTCTTCCCAGAGGAACTTTAGAAGCAGACAGACTACGCTGTGCCCTTACAGAGGTTTTGAAAATACTTTCACCACCCGTGTGAGCAGTGACTGTAACCTGTTCACCAGATGCTTTAATACACACCTACAGAGGACTGGATTTGGGGAAAGGAGGGAAAGAGGAGAACAGCAGGACTCCCTGTGTACTTACGTCAGCATGGCACAACAGACGAGCAGGAGGAAGTCGAAGCGCTTGTCGTCGGCAAAGAGGGAGTCCCAGATCCGGATCACGTCTGGCAGCAGGAACTCTTGGGACAAGAGCAGCGTCAGCCAGCGGAAGGCAAAGAACTGGGGTTTGATGTTCTGCTCTTGCTGTCAGACAGGCACCAGGCAAAGAGTGAATACGAGCTCCTGGCCAGCTCCCTACAGGCAAGAGATGCACCCCATGTCTCCATCCCTGTCTCCTCCCTGCTCTAAGCTCCCAGCTCCTCCTGCAGCATCAGCAAACCCTCTGCCTCCAGACCGAGGGATTTGCAGTGCAGCCACACTCCACACCTACAGCAGAGCCTGAAGATCCTCCTCTGTCCATGGAGTAAAGGAAGCTTTTCTCCCTATGACACCATTTGCGTTAGTTCCGTTAAACCTGCCAAGGAATTGTAAACTTCCCACTTGAACAGCATTTTATCTGCAAAGCTGCAGCCCTCCCCTGCTAGCAGAGGCACTGTTTGTCAGGATTTCCTCTGCTTCCCATAAGCCCTGTATTTATCAAAATGTTTACTATTCAAAAAGAGAAACAAAGATGGAGCGGAGTTCACACTGATGGTGAGTAAAACACACTGTAAGCACTTCCAGCCTGAAGCTTTCCTGTTTTCTGATGTTAAATCCAAGGGACCATAAGTTTAAATCAAGGTCAAACATGTTCAGGATCCTGCTGACATTTCAAGGACCAGCTGCTGCACGGCCAAGACCGTTTCCTGTCACCCAAACGTTAAGCAATTTATTTTCTCCCCACTGCATCAGCCACCAGCCAACACTGTGGGTTGTGTCACTGTGCTGACAAACCATCTTTTGGACTATAAAATAAATATATCCTGATTTTTATAGATGGAAAAAGATCTCAGTGTGATTTGGTGAAGGTTGAAGCAAGAAGAACAGCTTTCCCTTCCAAATCCTCCTTGGACTTTAACACCAAGTGGACTATAAGACTGAAGATGTTTGTAAGAAAAGCTGCCTTCTACATGTTCTACAAAACTCCTAAAAATCAGAGACCTTTGGATGAAGGAGAATGGTAGAACAGGCTGGGTGGGATTGTCCAGCTCACTGGATTGCACTTTTCCTTTGGAATAATCTCCATGCAGTTTAAGTCAGTGCTGCCAGGGCAGCCAGTGGCAATACAAGTGTGTGCATGGAAGGGGAGCTGTTTTCTGTTCTGCAGCCTCAAATTCTGAACAACTCTACAGCAAACCCATGATTTGCCTGATAACCACAAGAGAGTGAAGGCTCCAGCTCAACACAGGTGACCAAGGATCATGGCCAAGCCCCTTAGCACTCCCAGCTGGAAGCTGTGCAACAACCATGGTTTGCTTCCAGAGCCAGGCAGAGGAAGAAGCTTTGCTGTGTCAGCTCACCCTGGGCTCAGTCCAAGGAGAGGCTGTTTCAGCTCACAGATAAGAGTCTCTATGTTCCCACAGGCAAAGCCTTCATATCCCCTCTCTGTTCTCTTAAGCACAGTTTAACTGTTAAGCTCCACTCCCCCCATCCCACCCCAGACCTAGAGAAACCCCTGGCTCCTCACCAGTTTCAGATACAGCTCCACATCTTTCTCCTTTAGGGTGGAGTACACCTTCTCCATCTTGTAGGTGATACCACACTGAGAATCATCCAGGCTCTTGATGAAGTTGTCCCGAATTTCAGCCATTAGATTGGTGAAGCAGAAAAAGGTGTCTGCTTCAGCATGTTCTGGGGAAAGAAAGTCAAGTCACGAGGGAAGAGAGGAAGCACCACTGACACAGGAACACAGCTTTAGAACTGTTCCTGCTCCATAATCTCATTGCTGTACTGGATTCCAGGAGTGGATCCCACCAGATCTTGGCTTGCTTTGTCTGCCACAAGGCTCAACAACCATTTTTTGCTTCTTTTTAACTGAAAATGTCTACAGAGCCCCTGTAGATACAGACCCTGTGTGCAACACAAGGTCTCCATGACTTCAGGTCACAAACCAGTTATCTGTGCCCAAGAACATCATCTGCTCTCCCTGCCACCAGCACACACCCTCAGAGCTTCCACAAAGCAGAAGCAACAGGCAAAGTGCTTCCAATCCATTCTTTTCTTACCATGTATATATAAGGATGAGCAAACAAGAGCTTCAGGGATTCAGTGCAACTTAGATCCAAGGACAACAAACAAAAACCCCTCAAAAATCCTCAGTTCCCATGCCCTCACCACTCCCAGCCCCTTCAGTTTCTACTAATTTGCTTTGATCCCCAAAACTCATCATGCCATGCAGAGAACTCCCAGTACAACAGCTATTGCTGGGAGTTCAGAAGGGTCCCTCACCTTTCCACTCGCTGTTCGGGTCTGTAGCAAAGGTGTAGTAGAGAGGCCCCACGATCTCGTTCATGCCCTGGACGTAGGCTATCCCAGGATTTAGCTTGGCATAGATGAACAGGATCCTCTCCACCACCTCCCAGTGAGCTTCGCAGCCGTTGGGCAGCACTTCGTACTCGCTCAGAGAACTGGGGGTGGTTTTAAGAGGGGAGCTCACCTGGAAAACAAGGCAAAACCCACAGCTGGATCAGGATAACCAACGGGCACAGATCACTGAGTACACGTGACGAGCTTGGCTTTAAACACACACAGGTCCCCAAAGGATTTGGGCAGTTTGTGCCAAGAGAAAGGGGAAGCACACAGGCAGTGCAGTCCTAGTGCTGCTGTCCCTGAGGAATGAATCAGCCTGTGCAGCAACACAGTTTCCCTGAATCACTGCACCACGTGATCCCACACAGCAAGGAACCACAGCAGATCTACTCTGTCAGTGCTATGAGGGAAGGTATTGATCTGTTGTGGCAGAAACCACCTTCCCCAACAGCACAATTGCTGTGGCAGTTCAGAAAGAGGGAAGGGACAACACACACTGCAGCAGATACCCAGCTCTTCTCCTAACTGCAGCTTTGTGAGCTCCAGTGCTCAATGACTACGTAAACTCACAATAAATTCATGGCAAATTAACTCTTCAGTGTTTTGTTCCTACACAGGAGGGCACCTGTCAACTTGTGACTCCAAAAATGACAATCCTTAAAATTAAACACAGTTCTAATTCCCTGCTGTCTGTCGAGCACATCGACTGGTTCTACAACATCTTCAGTATCTGCTGGGGTATTTCCTTAATGCCACTACACAAGCAGAAAGAGAAAACAGCTGAAGGAACACCCTTCCCCTTCCCGAGGCCCTGCCCCGTGTCCCAGGACAGCCCCAGCCCAGGGCTCACATTGGTGACCCCGCTGCGGTTCCGCGCCACCGTCTGCGACTTGAGCGTGGTCTGTTCCACCCGCCGGCGCAGCGTCTCGAACTCGTTCTGGGGGTCCAGGATCAGCAGGCAGGGATAGTCCGTGGGGCGCTGGAAAAATGCCATGTCGGGGTACAGCCTCCTGGGATGCACACAGAAGGAAATCAAGCACGAGGAGGAAGGACGTGCCCCACAGCCAACGGGAGGCCTGGTTTAATATTAAACTCGGTTTTCAAAGTACAGTTTGTTACCAGAACCTCTTGGGTTCAGAAACTTGTGCCTCACACACCTGACATCTTTGTCTATCTGCAGAAGCACCTCGTTATCCTTGAAGTAAGTGTTCCATCGGCTGTCTGGATTGGGATTGAGGGGCTAAAGGGACAAACAACAGAAACAGAACAAGAGTGTTTCACAGGTATCAAAATCCTTTTTTGCTGTCCCTCTTCCACAAAGCACCAGCACAGTCCTAGCACATCAGGGTCATGTTTTTTCTCATATTTTCAATGCTTTTTCACCTGTCTCCATGCTTTTGTTCCCAGATATCCTGTCTTATGTCAATGAGATTCCTGCTTGCAGCTCCAACCCTGTACAATGGAGATGCTTTCTGAACTTGGGGTAAGAATTACCCACCCACCCAGTACTTTGGTGTTCTGGTTATGAGCTACCATTATCCCCTTCCATCTCAGCTCTGAGAAGGCTGTTAAGCACCATCCCTGTGCCCAGGAGAAAGGAAATACATATTCCATGAACAACCTGTCCTGTGTCTGACCAGCTTCCTCATATGATAAACTTAACTCCCCCCTCTGCACACACCCCCCCTCTCTCCACACCAAGATCCACACAAAGTTAACAACTAACCAAGAAAACAAAAGCAGCATTCCAAGGGATTCAAAGATCACTGTGACCTGCCTGTGTGGTTTCACAGACACACCACTTCTACACCACCAAAGCTGCAGGGAGCAGAAGGGCAGGTCACCGAGAGAAGTGAACAGTCAGGGTGGCCATGGAGGCAGCTGTATCATTTTACAGTCTCTTCTGATCAGTTACTCCACTCCCTCCTCCCACACAAACACTCTTAACAGCACTTTCAGAGAAGCAAAAAGCCAAGGGATGCAGGAAACAGTCCATTAAAAAAAAAAAGCCAGCAACATTACTAGAAATAAGTGAGTCTCCTGCCTTCCATGACACAGTCCAGCCTGACTTTCCTGCCTCTTTTCTATCCTCTGCTCAGATTAACCTGTTCTGAGTCCACTCAAGGACCTGACTTCCCAGGAGAGCCTCTCTTTGCTGCAGGTGCCTCTTGGGAGCCTCTCCCTTTTCCTGGGAGAGCCACAGCCTGGGCAGGGAGCCTGAAACTGGGGGAGCAGGGACGTGCAGAGCTGGAAACAGCCCTTTTCAGAGCTATTGCTGCTTTGCCAATAATTCACTCTGAAGGCTCCCAAGACAGAAGTGCTGGCACCTGGGAACTTTCTCTCCTGCTGACAAGGGAACAACAGTGGGAACAGAGCCAGGAGCAGCCCAGGGGTCCAGACTCCAGAACAACAGTTTAGAGCTGTGAGGAATTTTCTGCAGCACAAAAGCTTAACAACACTCACGTGATCTTCTAAGGTCACGTCTTCCCTTGAAACACCCAGGTTGGCTTTGGCAATCCCGGGCTGGATAATCATCTCCTTCAGGAACTGGGAATAGAGATCCCTTAAGGAAGAGAAGAGGAATTTGTCATGAGGAAGATAAGGTGAAGGTGAGCTCACAGACAGAGTTTGAACAGATCTCTCTGTCTCATCCTGCTCCTTCTCCTCAGCTGAGTTCAGCTGAAGGGGTCAATCCACCAGGCAGCTGAGAGAACAGCACATTCCACACAGGAACAATTCGTTTTATGAAGGTACTTAATTATTTAAGGACTATTCTCCTTCTTTGCAGACATCATTAGCAATTAAGGGACAAAGTACCAATGTCCTCACCTCTGTTTCTTCAGCAAAGAGCTCCATAAGGCTTTCTCTAAAGGGAGGTAGTTCAGGAGTATCTGCACAGGGGACAGAGGCATATGAATTAGTGTTAAATGAGTTGTTAGGATGAGCCAACCAAACACAGGGGTGAGAACTGGCTCTCTGAAAATACTGGAAGCTTTCTCCAGAAAGCCAAGCACTTTGCCAGGAGTATTTCAGGGACTGGTTTCCAACACAGACCTATTTGCAGGGCTGATCAATAGCCAACCCAACCAAAATGCTCTCCCAGCTTAAAACTGAGGCTCTGCTCACATCCAGAGTGCTGATGTCTCCGAATTCCTGCTGACTTCGAGTGGCTTTTAAAGCTCTGGATTGACCGATTGTTTGTTTACGATTTCAATTACCCAAAAAAACACCACGTGCCTTTCACCAACCCCAAGAAACAAAAGCACCCGGGGCAAAACCCACCTTCCAGCAGAGGCAGCGCAGCCCACCATCGAAGGGGATTCCTGCGAACACCAGGCAGAGAGACAGCCACGTTAGCCCGTCCCGGCAGCGCTTTTGCTCCCGAGGCTTCCCCAGGGGCGCTGCCGGGACTGTC